>JABFQM010000518.1:0-33830 GCA_022816865.1 Zelostemma sp. ZL-2020 | reverse complement strand
CTCTCATTGATTGACGCGCATCACTACTCGATACTATCTTTCTATGAGCTACAGAGGTGAGCTGGAGCTTGACTGCATTCTCATTAAAAACAACGGAACAAGTGAAAAACGAAAGAAAGCATGAGCCCCGGTTGTTTAAGCAGAGAAACAATTGATATTTATTCGCGTTTGTCATTGAGTTTGCTAGGAATAAATAGAACTCGGAGAAAGGCATGAATATGTCAACGAAGCTTTATCGTTTTTCGCTTAACTGGGAAGCGAGTACACGAACACTTGCATGCGCCTTGTTTATTTACTCGGGCGCGCATTGAAAGTAACGTCTGTTCCGACTCGGGAATTGTCACGTCCAGGACTTTTCCCGTCAAACGTCGAGGCTTTTTTTACCCAAGTTCGTGGACTCGCTTCTGTTTGCTCGTATCGATTTCCACCTTCGAAAACTGTCATGCGCATCCTTAAGACTCATCGGTATTTGTGCCGCGTTTCGGTTCGAAAGATGCTATCACCTCGGGGAACGGTGTAGAATTTTTTCTTGGAAACCAAAAATGCAGGGGTGGCAAGTCGCTGGGATTTTTTCGAATTTATGTCGAGTTGGAAACATTTGAGGGAGATGTTGGAATTTTACACTTTTAGTCGAGAAATATTGTATAAATCGCACGCGTGTGTAATCATAAATTTCATCATTCTTCGCGTATGAATTATTAATTTTTTCAATCCATTACGTTCTGTGTACTCGAATAATCCATTAATTTAGATTCGATCAACATGCACATTTTACCATTTTAATCGGATCAATATTTTACCCCCAAAAAATAGAGAAATTTAACAGCAGAAAAATGAACAAAAATACTAACTTAATTTGTCGTGTAGATTCGTCATAGACAAAGTTTAGGAATTCCATGACTCGCCACTTCGGAAGAAAATCTTGAATCCCTTCATAGTTTTTCTGCATTAAAGCAAAAAAAAAAGTAACCGAAACACGCAACGCTTGAAATTCCCGACTCGCCACGTCCCGTCAAAGCACGCACCCTTCACCCACGAATTTCGTGACCTCTGTCTAACTAGCGGCTTCTCTAAAATCACCGGACTTTGTAAATTTTAAACAGGATATCGCTCGGTTCCCACAGCTAGTGCGCCACCAAACAACAGCGGCCGCTCAAATCACCCCGAATTGTACGCCGGGGCGTATTCTGGTGCCGGGGGAGGCGGCAGGGCCGCGGGTTACGAGATGAGGCACTACAACAAGGTCTGACAATCCTAGATTATCTATGCGCCAGACGTAATTCTGTGATCTGCGATAAATCGTTGACCAATCACGATCGCCAAGCAACACTGGCAGCTCGTGCGCGTCAAGGTGCGAAAATTCGCATCGTTATCTCCCAACAAGCCGATCGCCGGTTGCCAATGAGTCACCGAAACAACGGAGTTTCTTCGCTTCCTGCTCAAAAAAGCCGCTTCTGAAAAAAGTGTCATTGCCCGTGGCGAAAAATCGCTCCGGGACTCGTCGAAACGGCGATTGTAATTTTTGTACGACCCGTTTCTTCGGGTCTCGAGCAATTTTCAGACGTTCCTATTAATGAATTGCCCGCTACGATGCAACAATTGCCAGATGGTGAAATAACGGATTTAAGTTTAATTTCGCGTTGATTGCAGCAGCGGCGAGACTTTTCGCGAAGTTCGCGAATTTTGGATTTGGATCTGACAAGTTTTAGCTCGAGCGGACCGATCTTTAGAGATTTTTTATACGAAACATCACGTCTTGTGTTCTTGATCTCTGCGTAAGCTTAGAATAATTTTTGTATCGTGATTATTTGGCTTATTTTATTAGCCGAGGAAATTGTTTGTAATAATAGCGGGACGATAATGGCTATTATGATTGTTATTGTTATTATTCCGGCGAAGAAACGCGAGAATGATAGAAATGACCAGTGATCGCTTTTACCATTATTTATTACGTTAATTACTTTAATGATGAATGAAATTAGTTGAAAATTGTGAAATATAATTTATCGCATCGAACGAGACTGTTGTAAATTATATTCAACTAGGATTATTAATTTGTAAAGTCGCGGGCAAAAAACCGTTTTTTAGCAACGGACCAAAGAGAGGCCCTCGATTTTAAGGTGCGCGACGAATCGCGCGCGCTCGCTTGATAACAGTATTTGTCATTGCTCGCGTCGCTCTCGACTTCGAAACGAGTGTTTTCCGCATTTTGGATCGCATTTTTAACAAGTCCTCACGAACAAATCAACACTTTCGTAAGAATCGTAGCTACGAATCCAAGGCTGATATTCCATTTTGTAAGCGTCGACATTTGCTCAGTTGATTCTTCCTTTGGGCATTTAGATTTTTGTTGTTTTCTTTTCTTCAACTTTTCCAAAGAAAAACTATGACAAATTGGGAAGAAGAATCGATGATTAAACGGAAAAAGAATCGAATGGAAGCTCAAATGACTCGTATTTTCTCTCTCTCTTTTTCGAACAAAGTTCTTCCTTCAATCGATCGATCAAAAACTTGAACAAGCATAATAATATTAGCGAAAAAATTGCGACTCGTTTCTACTTAGTTTTATACGGAAATACGCGCGGACTTTTGTGATAGATTTGTTCATCGATGTTAGCCATGTTCGAACCCTATAGAACCCGTAAAAAGAAGCAAGACCGCGAAAGGGGAATTGTGCAAGAAAAGAAAAATAAAGAATTCGAGAGGCGCATATTTTGACTGTAATATACCGTAGTTCCGACACTTTTGAATGTCGTTGCAATGTACAGTAGACGCAATTGTGATTACTGAACGGGTGCGAGCGAATGAACGAATAAATCCCAAGCAAAGGAAAAAAAAAACCAAAAGACATTTAAAGTGGCGTCGTCGGAGGAACGTGTATACCTGTGTAAATAAATCAATACTATATATGATTATACGTGTAAGCGATGACATTATAATTATTGCAAAAGAGCGGTTTGTTTTTTATACGTCAGAAGGAAAAATCTGTATTATAGCGAATATATATAATTCCGTATTTTATATTTGGAACGAGAGGTAATGCGACGAGTGCGAATGTATAGCCTTAGAACGCGTTTATAAAAGGACGATTTGGAATATGAAAAGGCGATATCTTGGAAACTTTTCCTTGCGGCATTTCCTCGTTCGAGAGAAGGACGTTTTTTGTAACGAAACAGCTGGGGTTGATTTTGGAAGAAGCTTTTTTTAGTGGAGTGCCAAACCACTGCCAAAGAAAATTATTCGCTGAATCTTCCCGGCCGAGTCACTCGTTCAGAAACACGATTTACTGCCGCGATCGAACAATAGCAAGGAAAAGTTGACTTGCCGCTGATTACGGGCTTTGTTTATATCGAAAAATTACTTATTTTTCAACAATAGCGAAAAATATATTCCCCTCGATATCCGTACTCAAGCTTCGTTTTAGCAGTCTTGAATTTAAGGAAAAAAGAAGAGCGCCTTTTGCTTTATTCGCGCCCTTTCTTTTCCTTTCGTTTTATTTATTGATCCGATGTCTCGGAGCGTGGAAAAGGAGGCAAAAAAAAATGAAAACCAATGAATTTCAGTCAGCCGAAAGGAAAAGCTTTGTGGACTCGGAACGAACCGCGAATGAAAAAAAAAGGGGAAAAAGGAAGAGAAATTTGACAATGGAGGGAAAACTTTTCGTGCAGTTGTTCTCTTTCTCTCGGCACAAATTCTTAATTCAGGACTGCGGCTTCTATTGCGACGAACGAATCTACAAGTTGTACATACAGACAGAGGAGACAGCGGAATAAAAAGAAATTTAAAAATTATATTTTTTCTATCGATTAAGGAAAAAGTATGACGAAACACGGTGACCTATCAATTTTATCTTTTACGTAGAAACTGTCTGCTCATTTCGACACGAAAAATCGCATCAAGTGGCCTTTGATTTCACTTCCGGTTTCTTCTTTTCTTATCGAGCCTAGCATGCATTTATCAATGTCCATTGATTTTTAGCTCTGAGCGTTGAATAATAGTGATTAATTATTCTATAAATTGCCAAGTGACCAATTGCCTGAATGTAGATTCGGACTACTTTCTCTTCATTCCTTGCCAGAGGAAGAACAATGTTTAGAAACGTGGCGTGTATTCGTAATATTACAGATACAATACGATTAATTGTGAATATTTCTTGTGTTATGTTAATATGTGGTTACGAAAAACATTGTAAAGATCTAAATAAAGCATACATTTTACATTAAACCCCGTGCTTCTTTATTCCCAAACTCGCGATGCATTTTTCGTATATTTTCTCTTCCGACATATTTTCTTTCGCGTCGTCGTACACGAAAATGTGGGGGTGACGTTCCACGCTGTCGATGTCTTTTTCCAATTGTTTCAGCTCGTTTTCCAGCTTCGTCTTTTTCCTGATCAGCGGAACCGAGTCCAATACGAAAGGCAGCGTTTGAAATTCTTTCATCATCTCGTCCCACCGCTTTTTCATTTTCTGCATTTCAATTTCATCGTCCAATTTATCGTTTTATAAATTTTGCTTGCTCGGCGTTTTCACGTACGTGTAAAAGTTCTTCTCTTTCTTCTTCATTTACATAACGACACGAAGATTTTGAACTTCCTTTGCCTCTCGGGATTGCTTTTATTTCAGGGGCGACTTTTTGAGTTTTCGCCGTTTTTTCGCGTTTCTGGAATTGCTGAATTTGGGTGTTAATTCGTTGGGGGAATGGATTTTTTACCTTTTCGAGTTTCAGGTTTGTGTGGGTAGGGATTAACCCGCTGTTTTGCAAATCGTGCGAATCTCCCGAATGTTTGTCGACGTAACGTTGTTTGATTTTGGGCGGGGAAGATTGTTTCACCTCGCGAATGTTTCTTTTACGAAAATTGAAACCGCGCAAAGTCACCGCGTCTTTGGGCAAATCGCTGAGTTCGTCGTTTTTCGGAGGTTCCGGTTCGCTTCTTTTGGGAACCAGCCACGTTTTTTCGTAATGTTTGCCTTTTTTGCAAGTTCGACGGTTTATTTCCACGTCGAATTTAGCGAAGCTTTTCGAGCTTTTGCCCTTGCGAATGACTGCGTCTTTCGCTTGTCGCGGCGATGTTCTGAAACATTATTGGATTCGTTTTTGCATTGAAAAATTGCGGTCGAATCGTTTTATAAATACTGCACTTTTCAACGAATTCCACATTTCTTTGTAAATTATCTATCAATTTTGAAACATTTTCGGTAAGTTTAATCCTCATGGTACAAATTTGTCGAGAAAAAAAAATGTAGCAACTTTTTTATGACGAAAAACAAAATAACATCGTAAATGAGACATTTCGATTTTCATTGAAAAAGTTTACAGTTTTATAGGTCGAGGAAAAAGTTTCGCAACTTTGATTTTTGTGACTTTGGAAATAAGAACGGAAAAAGTTTGGATCCTAAGGAGAAAAATGGTCACGGATTACATCGATTGTCATTGGCTCTCGGGTGCTTAAAAATTGTTTGTAAAAAATAATCTCAATAAAAACAGCAAGGTAAAATTACAATTTCAAATCAATACGGAGAGCAAGATAAAATACCACAATTTACGACATTGAAAAGATTATTTTTATTCTTGATATACAAACATTGGAAAAAGGAAAAATTAGAACTTGAACTCCTTGTATTTTTTCGAAGACTTCGTCTCCTGGGTCTGCTGTCTTTTTCTCTTGCTCTGTAAAACAAATTAAAAGATCAATAAAAGAACAAAATGCTACACAAATTTCGTACCTTTTGTCTCTGGACATGGTCCTGCAACATATCGGACAAATCCTCTCGACGAAGATGTGCCTGCCTGGAGCGCATGGTCTCCTCGTACCTCGAAGCCATGGCCTCCGAGTCCAAATCCAGCTCACTGGGATCCAGAGCAAGTTCGACAGCGCCGTCTTTATCTGTTCTGGTATCAGTAGACGTCCCGGAAACGCCTCGTCTCGCCGCGATCACCGATGGAGGAGCTTGACCTCCGGCACCGGTCATGTCATAGACATGGGTACTGCCCATCATGCTGCTGCCGAGACCCTCCGTCCTGCGTTCTTGGAGAACAGTGTACAACGCCGGAGTATCTCCTCCTTCCATCTCGCTCTCGATTTTCTTCTTCCTGAGTTCGATGGTTTCCGGAGTCTCCAACCCTGCAGGAATCGAGGTGATTCCACTGGGAGTAATAAGTCCTTCGGCCCCAGGAGTGACCAATCCACTAGCGTCGACTTCCACTTCTCGTCCTTCCTCGCCTTCCTCCTCTTCCTCCTCATCTTCTTCCTCTTCCCCGGAGGATTCGGATTCTGGTTCGCCCCATAATCCTCTATCCACGTCCTCATCAAGGGCGTCGCTTCCTGGAGCTCGGGCGACTCCAAAAACATCTCCGTAGAGCGGTCTTCCAGTCTCATCTACCGGGGGTTTTCCCCAGCCTCCGGCATGGTACCCAAAGGCACAACCTTCGGGAATCGGCGCGTTCAAGCCTGGAATTTTCAAGTTCGGGTAACTCGGGGGTGGCCCGTAACGCTGCATCGCGATCAACCAGGGGGGAGGAACTTTGTGGCAGCTCGCGCCGATCGGCATCCCTAGAGCAGTGCGCAATTCATCGGTCAATTCTCCGGGTTTTTTTTCCTTTAATCTGGTCTCAAACTCTTTGCCCTCGTAGTACAGGTCCCCATGGATCGTCATCCTGGGCTTGGTCTGCCACTTGAAGAAAGCGTCGTGCAACTTCTGGTAATCTATGTCGATTTTACCTGAGGACAAAAAATTGATTGTTAATGAATTTGTTTTTAAGTTCAACAACGAACACGGCCTTACCCAGCTTCGGCCTTGCTCGCTCTCGCATCTTGGCCTTCAGAGTCTTCGCTTCATCGCGCTCCTGGAGACTCGCTCGCATTTCTGTAATCCCCGTGCGCTTTATGAAATCTGGGAGGTCGAAAGGCGGCTTTTCGATGCCCCGTTTTCCCTGAAGATACTTCCGCTTGAAGCACCAATGCCTCGGGACTGGGACCGTATTTCTGTATGCTTTTAATTGCACCAGTAACTTCGGGTCTCTTGCGGTGACGTCGTGCATTTCCACGACGTCAGGTCGTGCCACGAGCTGCTTTAATTCTGCAACGCTGAGCCGGGTCAATCTTTTAAGTTTCCGCTTTGACAATCGCTGCGCGTTTTCTGCTCCAGGTTGATGCTGCTGTTGCTGCTGCGCATCCTCGTCAAAGTCGTCGATCAAGGGAACTTTGCTAGGGGTTATTGTTGGAATTGAAATTGGGGGGTATTCCCCGATTGGTTCTCCTTTGTCCTCTCCTTTGCCGTCCGGCTCGCTCAGCTTGAAAACCTCGAACACCCTTGCAAATTGACGATACATCGGCTCCAGGTCGCTCACGCTCGGAACCTCTTGCACGTACTCGACGCTCACGTCGTCGTTTTGAGGAGTTGGGTCGATTGGCTCTACGGACATTTTTTCCTCTGCTCTTCGCTTTTTCTTCTTCTTTTTCTTCTTCTTTCCTTTCGGAGCTTTGGGGTCTTTGCCATTGGGCATCGGAGATTCTGCGGAAGAATTTTTTATTTAGAGAAAAGTAAATATTTATTGTTAAGTTTGATTCGGAATGAATTCACACTTTTTGTGAGAATTTCGCGGTTGTTTCGAATGAACTTGAGAATCGTAAAAAGTACAAACTTCGAACATAACCTCAAAAAACAATTTTGTCAAGTTTCTCTCGTAATGGTTAGAAATCAGGAATTTGTTGATGTAGAATTGTTTGATTATGAAATTAAGAGATGATTTACCCGGAACGGTTTCTATAGATTCTTCGTTTGCACCGTCTTCTTCATTTATTTCCTCGTTCGGTAGATCCATTTGCTCGGTTGGCTCCATGATTGGAATCAAAAGTCGATCTAAATTTTTAATTTCAGTCTGAAACTAAGTATTAACAGTCCCCGCGTTCTGCAACTGTGCTGTTTTTCTCGATTTATTACAGATTGAGCTCGCGGAAAAACGCACAGTACACGAATAAATGAATGTAAATAAACGTCAAAATGTCGTCCAGAATATACGTGATTTTAGCCATTTTTGCTGATCATCTGGTGTCCTTGTTTACCTCGCAGCTGTAGAAAGAGACAGAAATACCATCGAATTGCAAATTTTGGAATTTAATTTAGTTTTCTCTCTAAACTTCGATCAAACCCAGAATTTCTAGTTGAGAATTCAGGTCATATGATAGCTTGACACTTCGTGAAATCAATGTGTATATCTCGATTTCAGGAATGATTCATACTTCATAGAAATCGTGATTTAGTATTGAACATTTATAAACGCATTCGTATGTTGATGTCATCGAAGTTGTAAAATTAAACAAATGTGCAGTGTTTTTCATCGTCGCTTCCCCCGTAGTACCAAATTCTTCATCATTGTTCACGATCGTATCGACAAATCGTCGATTTGATCCTTGGAAAAGAACACGGAGTTTCATTTCGGAGAAACATTTTAATTTCGAAGGTTATTCGTCAAACTATCAAAACGGGGGCCGAACAATCAGCAATGTCTGTGTCGCAGATGGAAAGTATCCTTTTTAACAACAAAACATTTATTTACCAACAAAAACGTCCTTAGAAATTCAAAAAAATCCCAAATGTCATTGTTTTTTCGATGTTTTCCTTGACGAAAAACTTTTCAGAAAATCTGTTCAATCTCAAATTCGCTGTCAAGGAGCTCGAGCGAAATTCCAAAAAATGCGAAAAGGAGGAAAAGCTGGAAAAGGCCAAGGTCAAGAAGGCCATTACGAAGGGGAACATGGAAGGCGCGAGAATCCACGCGGAGAATGCGATTAGGCAAAAAAACCAGGCTCTGAATTATCTGAGGATGAGCGCCAGGGTCGACGCGGTGGCGAGTAGAGTACAAACTGCTTTGACGACCCGGAAAGTGACGCAGTCAATGGCCGGAGTCGTCAAGGCCATGGACGCCGCCATGAAGTCCATGAACCTGGAGAAAATTTCCGGACTCATGGACAAGTTCGAGAGCCAGTTCGAGGATTTGGACGTCCAGAGCTCGTACATGGAAAACGCGATGTCGCAGACGACCACGACGAACGTGCCGCAAAACGACGTCGATTCGTTGATGCAGCAAGTCGCCGACGAAGCTGGGTACACGGAATTTCAACTGCAAATTTTGTATTTTCCATTTTGGAATGATGAACGAGAAACGCTTACATTTTTCTTTGTTTTTAGATTGGAGTTGAACATGGAACTTCCGACGGGAACGTTAGGAAGCATAGGAGCGTCGACCCAAGTCAGCCAGGAACAGGACGAGCTCACGCAACGACTGGCGCGTCTTAGAGAGTAGAAATAATTGAGTTGGCTTGATAAAGTTTTTCACTTCTTGTGTGTATCATAAAGTTCTTTGAAGAAGCATTACTACGATGTAAAAATTGAGTAACTCACGCGAGTGCTTTTGCACGCCAAAGACGAAATGTCGGAACAGAAATACAGTTATCGCTTTATAGCATCATATATGAAGATAATCAATGTCAGTTAAAAAAAACACTTGGTGACACTTTTTGTTTCATCGGACTTTAATGAATTTTCATTTGGGGTTTTAATCACTGAAGTTACTTTACTAGTTTTTAGTTTACGTTTACGCGAGAGTCGATACAAATCACCGATTATTTGATCGAAGAATTATAATGTTATTTTGTAAATAAAAATAATTTTTATAATCAATCTCAAAAAGCATTGCTATGATGTACGTAGATGTACGGCGAGATACACAGTCTCATAATTAATATTTTATTCTATCAAACTTCAAATGTTACATGAGGATCATGTCTAAGACGGTAGCATATACATAAACTCACATAATTGTTAATATTTAAGGAGGTTCATCAGTTGAACAAATCATTTCAATTTGTTCCCGTTTTCTCTTCGTTACAATGTTTATAATTTTTGTTTTTTCCTCGATGGAATACAGATCTGCTGATGTTCCTCCTTCGTAATTTATTTAACAATGTTAACACTATTCAACGCCATAAAATCATAAATGCATAAATTCACCAATAACACTTTCACAGTGAAATTATCAATGACGTTACGAAAACAATATTTTACAATATATACAAATCTATAATGATATGCACTTTTCGAACGAAATTTCACAACACTTTATGTCGAAACTTGGAGTAAAATGTGCCATTGTAATTGTTCTAAAAAAGGGTCACAATGTTTCGGTTAAATTTTTAAAACCTTATTTTAAGCAGGTTCGCCAGTGAATCAAAGCAGCTTCCGTTTTTGAGAAATTTTCCAAAAAACTGATCAAATCTTTTCGGCCTACGATTCACCGATTCGCCTTAAATAAATCAAGATCCAAATACACGATATAAAAAATAACTACCGATTTTTACTGGTGTTTCGGTAGAAACCCTCCATAAATCGAGGGACCAGACGCAACTTGTATCGTTTTTCTAACTGAAATGTGTCATTGTACTATAGTTATAATTCCCTTGCTCGAGAAATGCGACGCATCGACGTGTCCGCTAAACAAACTCAACCAAAATTACAAACAAATCTCTTACAATTTCAGAATTCATTACGAACTACAAGAAAACGTGGACATCGGCGCTCTCGGAACATTCGAGTTTCAAAACGGCCCAATGACGAATACGCGAAGTTGAAAATGGCAACGCATCTAATCGAAATACTTATTCCGTGCATTTTAAATCAAGTAGCTGACCCATTCTCTTCCAGCGTAACATTCACTCCTTATATTCGATGCACGTAGCGACAATAAACGTAATTTCAATCCAGTTACAAAACTACCAGTCATAATCGTGTTGATGAAATGGATTAGTACACGGTTGTTGTGCATGAAGGTGAGTTACTACAGGTGGAGGTTTCGCTAGGTCGTACTCCTTGCCGACGACTTCGCTATAAATCTGTCAAAACCAAAAACAAAATGGCATAAGTAGCTCTCAAAAAATCAACCAACTACCCTCGTAACAAATTTTCACGCTCTTTTAGTCTCCAAATAAACCGATCGTTCGAAAATTACGTTCTACTCCACCTGGAAGCTCCTGCGAATAAATTCATCCTCCGCTCCTTTGCTCGAATAATTATTATAGTTGTACCCGCCTCCTCCGCTAGATCCGCTATTCAAGAAAGGATTGTTCGGGTTCGCCGGACCTGAAAAGAAAAGCCTCGAAATTAATTCCGTTTCCTCGAAAAATGTTCCAGGGGATGAGAAAATCTTCACCTCCGTTTCCTCCGGGGACGTTCAAGTTGCCTCCGGTCGTCTGATAAGTGGCCCCGTACCCGGCGTCTTGATTGGCCATCTCGTGGAGACGACTGGAACTCAGTGCCCTGGGGATGGCGTTGCTGGGCACGCCATGCGGTGCCAAATGAGTCACCTCGGCTACCTGGTGCGGATCCTCGGTTTGCGGAATATTCGACACGAATCCTGTGTCTTTGCGGTAGAAGTTGATAAATATAAACGCTCCTAGAACTAAGAGGCACAATAAACCATACGCTCTAAAAGTGGCCGTCGTTCCTGCAAAAGAGAAAGCGGGGAATTAGAAACTTCTTCCCGTTTTTGAGAGAACCCTTCGGTAAATCACTTTAAAATCACTTTTTTATAGTTTAAGACAACAATTTAAAGAATTTTCCTTTTTTACCATAGCAAGCGACAAACATCCCTCCGATTACGGCTCCGCATCCTCTTCCGAGACCGTGATGGAGACCTTGCAACACGCCCTGGGCGCTGGAACGAAGCTGCGGGGGCGTGTTGTGCGCGATGTAGCTGCAGCAGGCCGCCCAAACGGCGGCGTGAGTTATGCCCTGCATAAACTCAAACGGCAAGACCCACCACGGGTTCTTCAACCATGATATGTATAGAAACCTGACTACGTTTCCTCCTAGTCCAAGGCACAGCACCTAAAACCCGGAACCACCCATCAAGACCAGAGATCCATGACATTTTTCGAAGAAAAGATTCGAGCCCGCGGACCTTAACGTGTCCCATCTGACGGATAAGCTTGAAACTGAAAAAGTAGGCGAAAATTTCGGAGATGTGGTTGATGACGGAGGCGACGCCGAAGAGGGTCGGGGAGCCGCCGTAGTCCTGAAGATGCCAGAAAAGAAAGGTGAAGATGAGCCCGATGCCGAAGCCCATGAACCACGCGACGAAGAGGAACGACGCGCATTTCAGGTCCTTGAACTGGGTCACGACCGTCACCCATTCCGGGATCTCCCTGGATGTCTGGGCGAACATCTTCGTCTGGGAAAATAATGACAAAAGTTGAATTAAGCAGCTGGAGTTTCCTCGGAGATGATAATCACTTTTCCTTCGGGTGGCACCGGCCTGGGGTCGATCGGAGCCGAAGAATCTTGCAGCCCCGGAAGATTAAGCTGCTGCGAAAGCTGATTCTGCAGCTGTTCCTCCCGCGTCAGCTCTGATGCGGGTTTCGCCACTTCCTGGAATGAAAATCGACGTTGAAACTGAAAATTGTAGCCATTCAGAGGCGAATCTTCGAGTTTACCGGTTCGGGAACGATGACGTCGTACTTGAAGTTGATCTGGGTAGCGGTGATCAACGCGGCTCCCATCAGGACGCTGAATATCGCGAAGCAGATCGTGTAGTTTTTCTCCCTGGGGTCAGGTCCGCAAGGATGGTCCGGGAAAGCCGTACTGTGGTCGAGGGCGATCCCAACGAAAAACATGGCAAGACCCCAGCCCAAACTTCCAAACATACGCTGATGCCCGTACCTGGAATCACCAAAAAATAGGATTAATCCCTATTTTCCGCGCCGGTTCCGCGGATGGAATTACCTGTCGGCATCTTCCCCGAGCAAAGTAATGACCGCGGAATCCGCGAGCGTGATCGCCGGCGCCGCGAAGAACTCGCCGACGATGACCAGCAAGAGCAGAAGGAAGAAAGTTTTTTGGATGTCCTGAAAACGAAAATATGGGAATGAAATATCCAACTGGAAGAATCGATCCGACGTCGTTAAATTTTAACGTACCGGTAGTCTATAAACGATCGAGCTGAACAGCGGTTTGACCCAATTTTTGTGCTCTTTAGGTTCGTAATTAGCGGCGTAAGACACGGCCAATGGACTCTGGCCAACGGATGGAAGATAATACTTGACGTTGCGACGTCGCCTCGGGTGCGCTTCCACCGACTCTGTTTCGTCGTCGAAAACGTACTCGTAACTTTGTTGCTCCTCGTTGTAACTATACAACAATTTCCTACTCGAAACCGACGTGGAAGAAAACGTTGTTTCAGTCTCTTTCCCTCCTGCTCCGCGCTTCACCAAAATCTTCGACGGGATGGGTTTCTGCGGGGTTTTGGTCCTGCCGAATGCCTTCTTCGGGGCCTTCCACTTCTCCGGGGCCTCGTTCTGAAAAAACGACAAGCAATGTTTCAAGACCCGCATTCCAGAAAGTAAAATTGAGAAAAAATTGTGCAATGATGGAGTATTTTACAATCTTTGCGTCGTTACTGGTCAATCACGTTAGAAACTTTGTTCAATACACTTATGCCAATTACTGTGCCATCGATTTTCTCGTAGAAAAATAACCGAGGAAGCATTCTTGGGAAAAATTGTACCGTGATTGTAAAATTCGATCGACTCGGAGTATTTTACAATCTTTGCACCATTACTGGTCCATCGCATTAGAAACTCGATGTATTTATGTCAATTATTGTACCATCATTTGCCAATTTTGACTGCATAAATTGTACATTCATTACAAAATTTAATTATTCAAATAAAGTCTATCTAATGGGACCCTCTTCGATTTTCTGAGAGAAATATAAAGATGTGTAACATCGAGTACAGTTTTTTTAAAGAAATGCGAGCCAAAATAAATAGAGAAATTTAAAGCACAGGGAATGAAAATACAAATGCGTAAAAAAATGCACATGTTAATTGGCACAATATTTTTGAAACTAGAAGTCAACGTTTCCGCTACATGAATGATTGTGTAATCGTTTTCTGCATTAGAATGTACACTATTTGTACCAAGAGCTCATAAAATCTGCACCCTGATTTCACAACCTTTTGTCAAGCATTGATGCATCATTTATTTCAGCACTTGATTGAAAAAAATTGACTATGTGGGATTTTTTTCCAGCTTTACCAAGAGAAAACGTTTGTATTCGAGAACGTCCTCGGGCCTGTTGTTCCTCACGATTTCTTCGACGTCGATCGCTTTTTCGCTGTCCTCGGTCGGACTGCGCCGCTGCCTCTCGAAAACCACGTTCGCCGCAACTTCCAAGTTCTCGTCGTAGTACCCGCGATTCAAATCCGTCGACCGCTTCACGATCCTCTGCTCCATTTCCGGGATTTCCAAGTAGTTCGTGTGATTCCTTCTTATCATGCACGAAGTCGCAGGAGGTTGGATAAAACCCAACGGCAGCGTGAACATGATCCAACACGTCAGCGACGCCAGCAAAATAATTTTCCCCTTTTGCATCCTGCGAATCGTGAAAAACATTTTTCATTTTTTTTTTTTCGCGAGTTTAAATCGACCTTTAAAGTTAGCTGAAAAAGGAAGGATTTTTAGCAGGCGAAATGTAATTTCCAAGGGTGGCGTAATGCGATTTCTTACCTATCCGCGAGGGATCCCCAGAACGGCGCGCTGAGAAATTCAATGAACGGCCTTAAACCAATAAGCAAACCACATTGACCCGCATTCATGCCCATCTGCTTAAAGTAGACCCCCATTAAAGGGAAAAGCGAGCCGAAGGCGGAATAGAAAAAGAAATAGAAGGTCTTGACGGTGAGAAGTTCCTGGTCTACGGCGCCGAAAAGATACTCTATGAAATCGCTTTTCCCGCGGATCTTGTGGGTCGCCTCTTTGGGTTCCGGATACTGATTTGGGTCAACTTCGCCCTCGGCCTCGGGGTTTACCACGGGCCTCGCGGTCGGCATGTGGGGCAAATTCCTGCCACCCTCGTACCCGGAACCCCCGATGTTCGAGCTGTAACTGTAATCCTCGTGACCGTAATTCTGCATTTTTCTCGGTACGATTGAACGGCGAAAATTGCAACACCTAACGCTCGAACTGAACTCCCGGGGAACTGAAAACGAGTCGCGCTACGAATTCGGCATACACTTCTAACGGGAAATCGCGGCTACCCTCGAAAGGACATTTCCCCGTCTGAATTTTGAATGATATGTTACTCGACTATCAAATCGATGTAGAAGTGTATGCCAGTTTCTTCATTCACTGCGAGATCGATATACAAAGCGCCGCGCCCGCGCAATACTTCGCCGTTTCGGACGGATTCGGGCGTTCTTGCATCCAGCGTAATCATTGACCTTTACGTATTGTCCCCTTTCTCCGACGATAAAATCATTCGACCCAAGACGTTAATAGCATCTTTTTTATTGGAACTGGGAAAAGGAACTCGCTGTTTCGATTCAAAAATACTTTATTTACACATTTACATTCGGGATTACAAATCTTTCAGACTTCGACGACTGAGAAACACTGCGAAAAAACGAAGCGCACGAGAATGAAACTGAATAGATACAATGCGAAATCTCGGACGACGCTTTTCAGTTTGTTCAGGTAGAATTTCACTCGGGAAATCATCTCCACGTCGACTTTCAGGAGGAACAAAATTATTCCCAGCCAATTGAACGTGGATTCGTCTTCTTGCTGCTTCCCGAAGATCATGTTCGTCGTTATTAAAACCGCATAAGGAACTACGATTGTCTGGAAAAGGGAATTTGTTTTTTTGAAACGGAAAACTGCGCATCGATTATATCTTACCTGGCCATGGAAGTAGCTCGCGTTTAACGTCATGCAAATATTTGCAATGACCGCCAGAGCAACAATTAGAAAATAAATCGGAGCCAATTTTTGCAGGGGTGCGTTTTGGGGTTCGAGGGTGGATTTTGTGGAGGTGCGATTCGGCGAATTGTATTTGGGTGGTGGAGGCTCGCAGCACGATGCGTTTTGGTGGATTAATTTGCTGACTTCGCTCGCTTCCGGATTTTCTACTTCGGATTCTGGAGTTTCGACTTCGGCATTTTCGCGGTCGGTTTTGGTGGTTTCCAGCGGGGGCGAGAGGTGCGGGATTTCCAGCAGAGGATTTTTATCTGTGTTAAAAAAGAAGGATCGATGTTTGGTATTTTTTTGGAATTTGGGTTACGATGTAGAATATGATTTTTAATTTATTTCGTAAATTGTGACGATGAATTTTTAGGGTGTGAACATTGTTTTTCGAAGCTGTAAAAAATTAATTTCGTAAAATCATAACTGTTGTTTCGAAAATTTTTATTTGTTGTACAAAAAATACTTCGAAAACTTTGGTACCGTGCTTTTATTTTGTGCGATTGAGATGTTTCGATTTTCCGCCAGGTTTGCATTAATTTGAGGTTAACTCGAACTTTTCCCAAAAATTGATCGTTTCGACAAGTGCAAAGAAATGATCGACTAATTATCGCAGTTTTATTTTTAGAATGATCACAAAAGGGTCAAAGTTTACCTTCTGGAATCTCGGCAATGTTGACCCCTGTGATCTTTGAAATACGATTTTCCGAATTTTCCAGGATTCTCCTTCTCCGTGCATCTCTTTTCGCCGCTAAATCAGCCATTCTTCGCAACAATCGAAATCACAAAACTGAAACACGTTCACTCCCAAAATTTGTACTTTATTATCAAAACAATGAATGCAACGAGTCACACCGAGGAAAATAAATAAACGATGATGTTTTGGAATTCAAATAATGGTGGTGTCGCTCGCGTTCAAAAAACCCAAACTGTTTATCTCTCATCCTTTTCTATCTCGTTTCCATAAAAAGAGACGACCATAGCGGTACCCACATCAAGGTCACCAAACTATTTCCATTCCTTTCTTTCGCTCTTAGAAAAGAAATAGACAACCGATTGACACTTTACGAATAAATTTATTTGAAGTCGCGCAACGTGAAACGGCGGATGCTCAACAATAAATAATTTCTCTTCTTTTCCACGAGATTACACACGTTGCAGAAATGTCAACAGCAAAATCTTTCCCGGTCGAGTACAAATTCTCTCGTGAGTAAAACGAAAGCCCCGGCAAAATAAAACGAAACCCAAGCCAAAACTTACGTTTCCATTTGTTATCCCCGAAAAAAAACAGCGGACACTCACGAATTCGTCGTGCCGAAAAAAAGGATCAAGTCCCCGGAGGACATGGCGACCTGGCAGAAATCGGAAGCTTATTTCGTGTGTATTTTACAATCCAATTCCTTCATCAACATTTAACAACAAATTCATTGTTGCTATTGTTATCGATCGTAAAAAGTAATTTTCCCGCTTTGTTTTCCAGGAATACACGGGCTTCATTTTAGCGATGAACGAAGCTGCGGAGTCGAAATCGTTGAACGCGCAATGTCCGTGTTCCCAGGTGGTCACAAAGGTCATCGAAATGCTGGGCAAATTCGATACTTGGGTTAACGAGATTCTTCCGACCGAGCAGCCCCAGCGCTTCGGGAACCAGTCGTTTCGTACCTGGCATTCCAGATTAAAAGAGGTCGAGAAATTTCTCGCTTCGTCGCTTCGAGAAGACAATTTAATTAATTTGAATGAAATGTATTTCAGCACGCTGCGGAGGAACTCAAAAGGGTGATACCGGAGGAACTGCATCGAGCCGTGCCAGAAGTTCTCGAGTACTTGATAGAAGGATTCGGAAACCCGACGCGAATCGATTACGGAACTGGACACGAAATGGCATTCATCATGTTCCTCTGTTGCATGTTCAAAATAGGCGCTTTTAAGGCCGACGACAAAACTGTAGTTGTACTCAAAGTCTTCAATAGGTAGAAAAACAAGAGTCTTTTTTCAAGACTTTGCGACTAATTGCAATTGTAATGTTTCTCAGGTATTTGGAACTGGTGCACAAGTTGCAGTTGACGTACCGAATGGAACCCGCGGGCAGTCACGGAGTCTGGAGTTTGGACGATTACCAATTCGTTCCCTTTGTTTGGGGCAGTTCCCAACTCATTAGTAATTTCCTCGAACGTTAATCGTACAATTCAACATGTACTTTTGCTTCATTAAAATTTTTTACAGGGCACGCTCGTATAGAACCTCGTGACTTTCTCAATCCTGACATCATTGAAATGTATGGAAAGCAGTATATATTTCTTGGATCCATTGAATTTATTTCAAAGGTAAAAAACGAGGAAATTTGTGAAGGAACTTTTGTTAAAGAGTCATTTTTTCGCAGGTTAAAACCGGGCCTTTTGCTGAACATTCGAACCAGCTGTGGAATGTCAGCGCGGTTCCTTCTTGGCAGAAAGTTAACAGCGGTTTAATCAGGATGTACAAGGCAGAGGTTACTTTTTAATTCTTATTCCAAGGATTGTACAGTTAGGAATTGGAAGAATTCAAGTCTTGTTTTTTTTGAAACAGGTGCTATCGAAATTTCCAGTGATCCAGCACATTCTCTTCGGTTCTCTTTTTTCCATAAATCCAGTACCGGATGCGACAGTAGAAAGGGAAGCTCAATCCAACAAGGTATTGCCAGGAACGCGTTGAATCGACAGCATTTCATTGCTTGTAACTGAAGCGTAATTATCAGAAAACGACTACATTACTTTAATAAATGTTGACAGTTGAATGTTTTCATATTTTTCTATTCTTATCTGCAAAAGCAAATAAGAAATATTGACACATGGATTTTTCGACGATGAGTAATTTTATTTTTATCTGCATACATAAACATTTGCTTACATTTAACCCAATAGAATAAATCCCGAATTAGTTTTTCAAATTTTATATACAATTTTGGATGATTTTCAGTTCCATTGAATTCGTTTTTTGAGTACTTGTTTCGCAAGATTCTGGTTTAATTGTTCATTTTGATTCATCGATCAGTCCAAAGAGTCGACATTTTTTAAATTTCTATTGGTTCCAAGGAATGAGAAAACCAAACAATCCAAGGGCACGTTTTTTGTAATTACATGGTTTTAATACACAGATTCTTACAAACTAATTACATTAGTCGGACATTCGAGCTCTTAGCTCCTTCTTACACGAAGGGTGGTGTAAGAATGTTTACTTTCATGTAATGCAATTGTAAAAAAACAACGTATCAAACAATGATTCCTTTCTTTTTCATCCGAAAACGGTAACAATCTTACGCTGCTGCGTACAGATGCCGCGACTACATTTTACGTATCGATATAACCGTGTTTTGAAATCATAAGAGATGTCAACAAATTAATGAAAAATACAAAAATTATGCAGTGATGAACAGTCGTTTCTTGCCCTCAAGATAATTTTTTTCTTCACCGAAATAACGAAAATATTGAGATTCTTCTTAAATCTAATTCAACATTTTCACTTCGTAAGACAGTGTATAACGCATTCCAATCTCATTTTATGCTTGTTTCAAAACACGGGTACATGATTTTATCTATCACTCTCTAGCCACCAAATTGGTTCCTCTATATATAATAATTCATCTAATCGATGGACTGTGTATTCGTATCGCTTTTTTTATTGTAACGTAACAAAAAGAACAGCTGCTTCGTCACATTTTCAGACTCGCTGTAGTTTACAGAAAATAATTACGTGAAGAAACAAAGAACGAATACAAAATTGCTTGAATTTTCGTTAGTACAACTCGTTTCACGGGGTAAAAAATTTTGCCAAAAAACATCGTACAACTCGCGTTATACGAAACGACAAGAGTGGAAGAAACAAGTTTACATGCTGAGATATCCACGGGCCTGGCTACGCCTGCGACTGACGAGGTACACCACAAGTATTATCACGATGAATCCGGCCAAAGCGCAGCCTACCGTAATCGGTACATAATCGGGTGTGTCAAACGGACATTCATGAGCTAAAAATGAAAAAATCAAACATTAAAACCTCTTCAAATTCCACCCAGAAAGTCAAGCTTACCAAGGCCAAATTTGTCAGACTTTGTGTTCATGAAAGCTTGCAACTGCAGACCATTGATTTTCACGAATCCAGCAGTCACGCTGCTTCCCTGTGGCGTCAAAACAACTTTTTGTTCTCGCAAGCAGAGGTAAGAGTTGTTCAATTTAACAGAGAATTGATCGTGAGCGTAAACATAGATCAGGGACACATCTGAAAAGCAAAAACCCAAATAGAACTCGATTCCAACTGTCGATTCCACTTCCCAAACTTACTGGAATTGGAATTGTTCAGATTACGAGGGTCGATGGAAACCGTCAAGTTTTTAAGCCAGTAGGAATTCTTTGTCTCGTTTTTCACAAAGTTCAGGGTCAAAGAATTGTTCAAGCTACTAGTTAAATTCCATGAGATTATCATTAGTTGTTCCGCATTCCCACAACTTCCCTTGATAGTGGTCTCGTTTGAGAATGGCAGTGCCAGCAGTTGAGTCATCGTCTGAAATCAATCGCAATGTCAGTCATTGGAACAGACAAACTTGCCATAGTTCTTTACCTTGTTTAACGTAGTGTTGTACACGATGCTCATCTGCACTGTCATTTGCATCATGATGCAAGTATGGTTTGCTTCATTGAGAACGTACATGTCAGTCGGTTTTGGTATGACATTTGGAGGTTTAGTCGTGGATGGCGGAGGTTTGGGCGTGGAAGTTGTGGGAGCTGGAGTAGTCGTAGTTGTTGGAGGAGGTGTGGTAGATGTTGGGGTTGTTGTGGTCTTTGCCGTAGTCGACGTAGTTGACGTGATTGGCGTAGTTGACGTAGTTGATGCACTCGAGGCTGTAGTTGTTTCAAGACGGGGCTCAGGTTCTAGCTTCGCACCTGGATATAACGGTGCATCTGGCTTCATAATCCCTGGCACTGGGGATGCATTATCGGCATTTCCTGAAAAAGTCCAGAATAGTTAGTCTCAACGAAAATGACTCATTCTTATGTAACGTCGACAGGATTTTTCCTTTTGAAAAATGCGACGAAATTTAAGGAATGAAAAAAACATCGTTGATATGGATTCTCTCCGGTTGGAAATTTTTCGTCGTGTCAACTCTTTCCAATCTGTTATTTATTGACAGTCTTCTTTGTACAACCACATTTTTCATTGAAATGTTATCTAATCAAAACAAAGGAAGCGAAGTTTCGTCCGTCTCCTCTCCTTTTATCATCGGGATTGATAAGAAAGTCGGGTTTTTTGCGCTCGTAAATTGCCGTATTCGACGGTCGAGTTGATTAAAAGTTTCTCGATTTGCAAGGGTTTTATTACGACTCGCAACGAAAAATGGAAAATTACGAAATGGAACGACACGATCGAATTTTCGATACGGCGAGTTATTCCGTATTTTTCGATAAATTTTCCCGACTGGAAAATTATCGTTGCATTATCAAGCTGTAAACAAAATACTTTACGATTATGTTAATCTTCGGCAACAAAGAAAAAATAACGCGGCATTCGTCATCGGTCAAGTTGCTCGGAAAGATTAGGAAAGCGGCAGGAAAAAAATGGGATGAAAAAACGAAGCAGCTTTTCGTTCGGGCGGAGCAATTATATTTAGAAATGGGAAATGTTGGGTATGCGGGCGTAATTGCGCCTCTAAACGTCATCGGGCCGTCGGATAAAAGGCTGCGAACGCAACGTCACGGACGTTTTTGCCATTGCATAGAAAGTGCGCGAAAGAGCGATGGGAAAAAAGTAAAGCAATTTTTCGTACCTGACACTAACACCAAAGCGATGCACAGAAAGACCGCACTTTTTCGGAACATTTTGACGAGCAATCGCTAATTACATAAAAACCTATTCTTATAAAAGATCGTTATAAATGCAAGTCTACCGAGTGCAAAATCACTGTACTTTTTTACGTCGTCCCCAATCCTATCACTTTGGCCCTTGTGTCTGATTCGCTGAGAAGTGAGCAATGAGAGAGGACTTTCATGATCTATGTGTTCCATTCGCGCAATGCCACGAATTTATTGGATGAAGTATTTCTCTCTTTCTCTAACTCATTGAGAAGAAAAGAGACAAGACTTTTACAGTGTAGTCAAAATATCTATGACGACAAACGAATACAATCGATTAATTCAATAAATTAAAAAGTGACTAATGAACTCGTAACAATAATTAATTAAATTAATTATCCATTTTCGTATTTGAGTCTCAGAGGGCAGCACTTCGTGTTCATTAAAACGCGCCATTTCGCTCCCGCCATATTTGTTGTTTTTTGTTTGTTGTGCGCGATTGTTGTGTCGATTGTGTTTCGCGTGGGAAGTGAACTTATTGTCACGTAACAAAAATGGGTGTTACAGTGTGAGTACGACGTTAATTAAGAAACAATTACTGGCAATTGAATTGAAGAATCATAATTCTCGCACGAAACTGGCAATGCCATAATTTTGAAATTCAAGGTTATGTTTACCGGCTTTCAAAAGTCACATGCGTCATCGGGAATAAACATTTTTGTATTCCTCTCGAAAATTATCGTCATTTCGTCGTAATTGAAATGAAAATGCTAAATCACGAAGTGAATTACTTTTGCGAATTAAATCGAATCGATTTTTACTCTTCTTTTTTGTAATCAGGTTACAACAATTTCCGATGACGGAAAATCGAACTGGACCACAGACGATCGAATTTTTGATAAAACGAATTTCCGCCTTAGGAGCCGTTCAAGCCGGGCAATTTTTGGTGGATTGCGAAACTTACATGTCCGTACCGCAATTGGGTGAGAAATTTATTTATTTTCCAAATTCTTGAATTGTATGACTTTTTAAATGATTCGATCTTTTTTTTCGAAAGGAAAAAATGAATATCTGATTAACCTCGATTTATAGGAATTTGCTTTACCAACGCTGCATTTTTCAGGAAAATAAAAAGTAGGATTGAATTAACGGGGAGAAAGGCAAAAGTTTTTTTCGAATGCATCGTTTCTATTCAATAAATATGTCAATATACATACAAATATATTTACAAACACACAAC
Source organism: Zelostemma sp. ZL-2020 (assembly GCA_022816865.1). Lineage (NCBI taxonomy): Eukaryota > Metazoa > Arthropoda > Insecta > Hymenoptera > Platygastridae > Zelostemma > Zelostemma sp. ZL-2020. The sequence continues at coordinate 10,972 of JABFQM010000518.1, read as the reverse complement.
ACTTCAATTGTCCTACACGTTTTGACTGATAAAAAACGTTGGGAACGAAACAGCCTCGAAGCGAATTCAAGATGAGAAAACTGGTCGATAAACGCGAGGCACAGGGCTCTATCTGCGATCTACATTTTTCCTCTACGTTCAATATCTACGTCGTTGATTGTTTACAATCCATTCGAGTATCGACGAAGCAAGAACCTCCAGGAAGAACAGTTTTCTAAGAAAAGTCTTTGAAAAATCGTCCATTTCGGTAAATCATTTTCCACGATATTCTTAGGCCTTTAGAATTGTTTTCTTTTTGTTTTTGAAAACGGAGTTCCAGCGCTACGCTAATTATCAATTTCTGCTCGCATTTGGCTAATCGTTGTGTTACGTACATTCACAGACGTCAAGCTTCAGGTTTTAAAACGAGGACAGTTTAAATTTTATGTCGTAGGTATAAACTAGCTATACCTAAGCGTCGTTACAAAAATATTAAATCTATCAAGCGAAGCTACGCTCGGCCCTTCGAAAAGGCCGCTCATTATATTTCTCGTTAGAAAATCCATCTTAAAATAAATTATACAAATAGTTGAAAGTTTCTCCATTCCTATCCACGCCCAAGGCGCATAGTTCATTTATTGTCATGAGTTTTCATTGTTATTGTTACTCGGTAGGTCTCGGAATTCGACTGGAAGAAAATCTATGCCAAAGTCTACGCGAAAAGTATGGAAATCGTCAACAAGTTCAAGAGAGAATTCGTATCGGAAAATTGGGCTTGCGATCTCGCAATATTCTTACTTCAAAGACAGAACTTCACGCTTCGTATATCGAATTTAATCAAGTCTAAAAGTTTAATTGGCGAGAAGTGAAAAATGCGTTATTCAAATGAAGCAGTTCTTTCGAACTCGGAAACTTTCTTCTCCTCCAAAAGTTCATTAGCATTTGTATGTCTATTAAGCGACTTTCCTTGCCGATAAATTAATTATTTTTACGTCTGCACGCGGACAAAGCACACGGAGATCTTATTTTTCTACCCTAATCGAACTGTCAATTCACGAAAGTGCACGGTGCAGATTTTATTTTCAATATCGATTAACGTACCTAAAGAATAATTGTGCTTCGAGCTAAATTAATAAGTTCAGTGGCACCGAGTGCGACATTGAAATTGCACTTCTTTTGTCTTTCCCTAACCAGGAAATGGAAGAAACGCGATTTTGTCGACGGAAAAAAAGATGCAAATTCAATAACGGCGCCCGGAACCTTGAGCATTTCGATCGTGGGCCGCGCTTTTTGCGACTGATACGTTTCTTTCGGGGAAAAAACGTGATAAAGCGTTTGTTTCTCGTCGCGAGCAAATAATTGCTTCAATTAAAATTGAAGGTAAACTTTAATGACGTTCCGCGAAACTTATCAATGGCAAAAAGCGTTGATTACATTAAATTGCAGGAAGGGGGGAAGGGATTTCTTAAAAATTATTATCCACGAGAACGTTTCGTTTCGGATATGACTCACGGGTATAAAAGATACTCCCATTTCGACTCGCGTCATATTCCCGATTTTCAGCGACGCTCGAAGGAGAAGGAACGTTTCGCATTGACAATTCCGCGGAGGCTCCGGAGACGTCGCAAGGTCACTGTCCCGCACTGACTTTGTAAGCGAGAGGAGCTCCCGGCGAATAAAATTAATCAGACGGATTAAACGCGAATAAAATTTCGATTAACGACGTCGAAACCTGACTCGCCGGTTACGAATGTCGATCATTTCTCTTGCGAAAACGGTGTTACTTTTTCTCGATCGATCGCGGGAAATCCTGACAATCGGGCGCTTCTACACACTAGATAAAAATATCGAGTACAAACACGTTTCTAAATGTTACTTCGCGAGGGATACGAATCGAATTTTTATTGGTGTCTCGTTATGGATTGAACGCGTGATAAACGCAGCGAAAGCACTCGGGACATCGATATATTTCCGCTGCCACTCAAGGAATCTACGCTTTTAACGATTTCGTATCTTTAAAACTCTTTTACCCTCGGCAATATTCTTATAAAATTTACATCGCGGCGACACCACTAGAAATTTTAAAGCTCTTTTTACTCCAAGATTTTGGCAATGCTCGAGTATTGTCGGAAGTTATTGTACGGCTATCGGCTAAGTTCCGTAATTTATTCCTACTTTTTGTTTTGTTTTTTCCTTTTTTTTCTTGCTTTTATGTACACGCGTACACGCGAGAATTTACAGTTAATATTGTCGTGGTCTCGAGTCGCCGTTGATTATTTTTCCCTGGCTTGGATGAGATCCGGAGGGACGGCCGGAGAAGACGGTTTTTACGACGTCGAACGCGAATTATTGTCGATGCTCACCGCTCACTTTTTTCCGCTTTCCCCGTAAATCATTGTCTCCGGTCGTCTCTTGGATGCGGAAATGGGCGAACGTCAATTGACAATGACCTGGACGAACACATTTGTATGCTAATTTTCATCATCAAATACTTACAATTTTTAAAAGTATAATTAATTTATTATTGTCGGTATTTAGCGAACTACATTTCGGGCTGGAAGAAACTTGGAAAATGCAGGGAGTTTGAATTCGTAAATTTTGCGATCGGTCATTGCCCATCGCGGTTTGAATTCTTATCAATTATTAAATATACGAATGTCGTTCGTGTAAGTACAGTCGAACAAAGCGACAAATGATTTTTGCAGGTTCCTAAAAACTCGGTACGGCTGATAAAATAGACTAGAAGTCGATGTCTTTCGCGTAATTAACTCATTTACATAATACATTACCCCTAAAACGACTGATATTACGATTTGATTAAGGTCCCTGTTGTGATACGCTTCGGATAGTCGTGAATTTGTGGATTCGCTCGTTTTCAAATCGAAAGAAAAATCACTCCATCGTACGTTATTATCCGTAAATGTACAAGTTCGTTACTTACAAAATAAACGTCTTTTTTACAGCTTTTGTACATTCGTAATAGAATAGAAAAAGAATCTCTTTTTTCCGCCGCGATAAAAATATTCCTCTCACAAACGAGCAATTTAATAAAGGAACTGTCAACATTTCAATTCTTTTTTTCTTCACGCTCGATTTATTGTCTTGTTTCCTCGGCCGAAATGCGCCCGGGTCGATTATTTTTCCCCTCGAACAAATTTCGAGATAAAATTCCGTTAATCGCGCCGAGTCCCGCGATAACTCGCGGTGATCATTGGCGTTCCCGCGATTACACCAGATTTTCATTCCTCGGACCGTTCCACGTTTTACTGTTACGTATAATTTATGCCTCATTTATGCAACGAGCGTTATGTCATTGCGAAGGCACGACGTACGGAAGTTCTGCCTCGCGTCACGCTTCGGTGTCCCAAACATCGGCCGAACCGACCCGGCCATTTTTTTATTGTCTTTTACCTTAAAAAATTAAGCTCCCAACGATCGACACACGCCAAAAATCAATGTCAAAAGAAGATTAAACCATGACAACTTTCAAAACGTAGTACATCGATAATTATAAATTTAATCCTACAATTCGTCGTCCAAAAGAATGAATAATAAAAAACTTGGTCTGGTTCTTCGTGCTTTTTCAAATTTCCTCGTCGATCGTTGCGACCTTATTCCCCGATGGTTTAATCCTACATCGAAGAATCATCACAAATAGCAAGTCTTGTAGTAGATCAGAGCGACCGTGTCCTTCCCGTACATCCTGTACTCTTTCTCGTAGCGCACTTCTCCCGGCACGTATTTGCTCTCCCGCCCCCCTCGGTCCAGCCTCGACAGGCTTCGGCACAGCCTTGGATAACTTTGATCGAGCCGACGATCTTCCCGGCGTTCCTCCCACATCTCCCGGCCCGGATTCCGCGCCGGCCATTCCGCGACCCGGGGAAAAGGTCGCGGGTCGCGGTCCAAGATCGCTTCGATCTCCAGTTCCGTCAGATCCTCCAGACTCGTAGGGTATCGGCTGATGCGCTGAATATCGGCCAGTTGAATCTGGTTTTCCAAGTTCGCGAGTCTCCCCCTCGAAGGAAGCGTCGCGTAAGATCTCCGGGAGTCGAAAACCGAAGCTTCCGATTCCTCCGCGCGATTATCCTTCCGAATGTCCAGCCTGTCGAGTTCCTGGAGGAGCCAGGCCTTGAAGACGACGTCCTGGCGGTGACTAGAGTCGTAGAGTCGCTGGGTACTGTCGCTGTATTGGTCCTCCCGCGGATACTCCGGGTCGTATCCGCGGAAATTCGAGGGTGCCTCGTTGCGCTTGCCCCGGGAGTGCACGAACTGGCCCACGTTCCTGGAGATTTTGCCCGTACCCTCGAGCAGGATGTCGTAGTAATCGGTGAACCTGCGCCGATTCCTTTGCGCCGGGATCCCCGAGCAGTCGAGTTTCGGGGCTGGGGGGACCCTGGTGTAAATCATCCTGGGGTCGTGCTCGTAGGGGTACGCGCCGCCCGGTAATGGCTTGTTGCTTTTCTCGAGATTCGAGAGTCCTCCCGTGAGGGAGGCCTTATACTACCGGCGCAGGGCGTACTCTGGGTTCATCTCGTCCAGTTGTTTGCCCTTCGTTTCCGGTACGAAGCAGACGACGAAGCAGAGCCCGCAGATCGCGACGGCCGCGTAAAACCAGAACGCTCCGTGAAGGCCCATGAGCTGGAAGGAGAAAGAACATCGGAATTGGTTTCTGCTTTTTGGGGGGGAAGAAGCGGGGACGAACCTGCTGGAAATCCATGAAGAGCTTGATCCCGAGGAAGGAGCAAAAGTAGCTGAAACTTGTACTGATGCTCGAGCCCAGTCCTCGGTGTTCCAGAGGGAAAAGCTCGCCGATCAATAACCAGGAAATTGGCGATATGCCCAAGGCCAGGGCCGTCGTGAAGACCAGGACGCAAAGCAGGGGTATCCAGTCGTACTGTCCCATGTTACTCGGGTTCCCGTACACCAGGTTACCCGCCTGCGCGTTTATCGAGTTGCAGTAAGCGTAACTGCCGAAACCGGCCAAGGCCAGGGACATGAACACCGTGCTGGTTATTAGTAACGGTAATCTGCCGACGATGTCGATCAGGAAACCTGCGCGGGGGACATTCAAACGGAATTGTTGGTGCTTTTTGGTGGAAAGTCGGGGCTCTTTTCTAATTACTAATCGCGTTGGAAACTTTATTCGATGTATTTATGTGAATGATTGTGCGGTCATTTTACAAATTATTACAGAATTTAATAAGTCGAATGAAGGATCTCTTCGATTGAGAAGTAGAATTTTTTAAAGAAATGCGAGTGAAATAAATACGGGCATTAAATAGGCGCGGGAAATTTTAAGCGCGTGTTGATTGGGACAATATTTTTGAAATTGCAAGTTAACGTTTCCGCTACATCTGATGTTGTAATTTTTGCTGTATTATTGCCTTGTTTCTATTCAAATGGCTTATCGCAATCACGTGCAGTGATGTTTATGTTATCTTTGTAATAACGAATTTAAATGGTTTGGACCTCAATAATGCACGAATGATTATGAAATCGTTCTCTGCATTAGAATGTACAATATTTGTACCAAGGCGCGTCTGCATTATAGCACAATTATTTCTAAGACGCGATGCACTTAAGATTGTGTACAAATTCTACAATGGTGCATTGATGCGATTGATCCTGATTTTACAATCTTTCGTCAAACATTGGTGCATCATTTATTTCTGCATGTGATCGAGAAAATTTTGGAAAAGGAATTTGGCATGGAAATGGAGATGGCAACCTTGAAATTATTTCGACGTTTCGCGAGTGTTTGCTCTGAAAACACCGGGGAACGTTTGGTTTCCATTGATCCGAAAGCAAAGAGCTTCTGAAATCCATTAAATTGTTTACGCTCGCGAGGCACTTCGAAGCGCGAGGTTTTTCGAAGTATCGGATAAATACGCACCCGATAAAAGAGAGGCCAAAAGCTGCACGAAACCGATGGCGATCGTGGCGTTGTGGGGGTTTATGTCCCTCAGAGTCTTTCGGAAAATGATGACGGCGTAGGAACTGAAAGCGTTCGCGCCCGAGAAACGCAGGAAGAACATGAGGCCGCAGGTTATGCCGATGGGCTTGTACAATCTCGGCGTGCACAAGCTATTCCTGAACGATAATTCGTAATTCCTCGCTCTCGATGCCAGGATGTTTGTTTTAATTATCTGGAAACCATTCGACCCATTTATTGCATCGGAATCCGTTGATTTTGGGCTTTGTTCTGGGGTTTTTGCTATTTCATCCAGAGAACCAATTTTGTTTTTTCAAATTATTATGCGGTGGCGATACAAACAAATATTCATTTGCAGAAAAGTACAGGCGTTTTTGTGTTTATTTGAAGACGAAAATGGGTTTCGCAACCCGGGACCATAAAAAAGTGCTCTACTTATTAATTATTTTATTTGGAATTGTTGAACCGTGAAATTCGATGTTAAAGTGTATCGTAAATTTTGAAATCTCGGACTTGACGAAATTTTTATCATCTGGGTCATTGACATGAAGATTCATGCAAACTCGCAGTTATTTCTTTTGTCGTAGAATTACCTAAGCAGGATTAGCATTAATTTCAAGTTTCTAAAGGCCTTTTGATGTCAATCTTATCGTAACGACCTAAAAACTCAGGATTTTTCATACTTTTCTTTTTTTGACACAAGGAAAAAGGTTTCTTTAGTCTTTGTTTGCTCTTATCATTCTCAATTTCGAGCGCCGCCTCAAAGTTGGTGCAAATTGTCCTATGAACAATATAAATGACCGAACATGCAAATTAGCTGATAAATAACAACTTTTCACTGGTAAAAACTCTAAAAACTTTCTATTTTTCGTTACGCACATTTTTGTACATCAAATTAATCTCCAATATAAAAAAACCGCCATTAAAATCTTCCGACTTCCAAAAACGTATCGCAATCTTCGTAAAAAGATTCAAATTTACCTGCAATTCGTAACTGACGTCGGCTCTCGTCCCTCGCAGCCACTGCAAACTACTCGCCGCCTCGTCGTCTTTTCCATTCAAAATTAAATAGGAGGGAGTTTCCGGTATAAACAGCGTCCCGAAAAAGAGCATCGAGGGTGCGATAGCGACCAGCAGCGCGCTCTGTCTCCAGTCCAAAAACGACCCAGCCACATACGATACCAACACACCCACGTGTCCCAGAATCTTCAGTATCGCCGATAAGCACCCCCTGATACCGGGCAGCGAAATCTCCGAGATGTAAACCTGCGAACAAACGCCCGAATCTTCGTTGAATCGCCCAAGTTCCTTCCCCGGAAGTGAGAAAAATGCTTTGGGTCTTACTTGAGCGACCATCGCGATAACGGAGCAGCACAATCCGCCGATGAAGCTCATGATGTAGATGAGTTCGACGCAGGGAGCGAATCCGGTGATAACCCAAGCCATTGCCAAGGGCAAGCAGCTCATTCGCAGGGCCAACCTTCGGCCTTTACGCATTATCCAGTCGCCCATGACAGCGCCGAACCAAGCCCCCAGCATCGACAAAGACGCGAGCCACGATGCTTGTTGCTGCGTTATCGAAATGACAGGCCTGCGCGTTGATAAAAAAGCTCGTTTGTTTACTAAAATTCAGCGGCTTCGGGAGAGTTTAGGATCGATAAATCGATTAATACCGCCTCGATTAATTACCATGTCGAGTGGTTCGCCGATCGGTTTCCATTGGTTTGGTTGTCAAGAATAGAATCTAAAGCTGGCGACGTGTAACCTTTGGCTAATCCCGCCGAGAGAGTTCCCATAGACAGAGCTAAGGTTGCCAACACCTGTAAATGCAACGATACGAAATTTTCATGCCGAGCAAAGTTGCTTTTTCCGGTTAAGTTTCTCGCGTACGAAGTCTCGCGGAGCGAGTTTGGGTCGGGCGGAGCAAGTTCGAGTACACAAATAACAAGAGAAAATTTACGAGTCGTAACGAGTCGTAGATTACGTCGGGAGACAACTATTATTAGGGTAACAATGAGGCACGGAAAGAGGAAGAGAGAATTGGAGAGGCCGCGCGGCGCGTCGCGATCGAAAAATTTCGACTTATCTCGGCGCGCGCCCCCGAAGCCCGAAAAAGACGATTCGTCGGGAAGAAAGTCGAAATAAAGGATGGAGTTTCGCGCGCGGGAGTGAAAGATGAAGCGTTAAAATTCGCGAATAATCGATAGCGAGCGGTGGAGAACGCTCTGGGGATTCGTTTCTTCGTTTTCTTTCGTTGGCCTGTTGGAATTTTCTATCGCTCGGGGGCGCACGAACGAATGGCAAGCCACAAATTGGAAGCCGAGTCCGCCGTTCGAGAAGAATACTAATTATTGCCGTTGCCATTTGTCTCGCGCGTCCCTTCGATGCCAATTATTTCTAATAACACGTTCTTAATATTGTTTACTTTGGCCGGGACGATAATTAAGGGAGAATTATCGGGCTTCGACTCGACGAATCCCGCGTTTCCCGCGTCGATTCGTTATTTCCCGCACGTTTTCTGTAACTGCGCGTTGGACTTTATTGTTTCCTTTGTCATCGTTTTCGGCCGAACTTGATCGGCAATCTTGTCTCGTGTTATGCGTTTGTGTACGTACATGACGCTCATATGGCTTATATTCCGTGCACCATGTGCATCATGTGCATGCTTACACACATGACGATGGCACGTAGGCATGCGGTGTCTGCGGAATAGATTTTACGGGTCGAGGAACACGAGAAAATGCCGGCTGGTGTAAATGCTCCGCGCGAAAAACGCAAAAATTCTATGGGCTCTGGGTCTTCCCAGAAGAGCGACTTTTTTATTCTTCGATCCATTTTTATTGTTCGAGGTAGAACTTTCACGGTATTCAGTGTTCAATGGAAAAAAAAATTTCTATCTTCTTAACAACTACTATTATTTATCGAAAAAACAATTACCGAGCAAGAATTATTAATGAAAGACATTGTGGAAGTACTTTGAATTTTGTATTTTTTAACTGTTTGAATTTAAGACCACTCATTTTGTTCGTTATTACATTTTTAACAATTTACCCGCTGAAAATGAAATTTTTTCAACAATTAGGTGGCTTAATCTATGGGGTTTTTAGTACTTTTCAGCGTTTTAATTTCATCGTTGTTTCCACGGGGCGAATTTTTCGAAAATTTGGTTTTTTGATTTTTTGTTGGAATAGGATTATTCGGCATTTTTTTATTGAAAATTAAACGAGTTGTTCTTTTGGGAAACTACGGAATTATTAATGCGACTTCAAGGCTTTTAAATGAATTCGATGAATTGAATAAAATGATTAAGGTCCATTTATGGAATAATGAAATAAGAGGTAACGATTTGATAATGAAATTGGACGTATGACGCAGTTTTTGCATGTTTCCACGGCGAATGAATTAATCCTTTTGAAGATGAATATCCGGCCTTTAATTTACGCACATACATTACATTCTCTCTGTCAGTCGCATATGAATTTACATACACATTCAATTATCCGGCCTACAGCCATTATGGAGTTGTCATTCTCGCAAATGTACGTATTAATTTCCACCGAATTAAATCTTTCCCTTTTTTTTTCGTCTTTATGCATTTTTGTGACACTTGACGTTTTTATACTTCGTTTATTTGAAAAATTCCAAGTGTAGACTGGAAAAGCGGCTCGTGTTGTTTGCTTTTGAAAAAAAAATGTCGGAAAATGTTCCCACGTTTCGGAGCAGACAAATCTTCTTTTATTCTTCTCTTGAAAAATGAATTTTTTGTGTGAGAATACGCCTCTTTCTAAAACGTCGGGAAAACCGTAAGCGAATTCGTGGGACTCATTTTCGAGGTCCTAAAGGTCTCGAAGCCGATAGCCAGGGTCAAATTTCAAACATTTTACGACGCTCGTAAAATGTTTCTGGGAAAAAGGACGTTATTCTATTTTTTAAAAATGAGCAGGATTGATTTTAATTCTCGAGAAACTGCAGTTGGTTTAATTTTCATAGTGATGAGAAGTTTTTGTTTATGTTCAACAGAAATTACCGTCTTTGAACAGTTCGAAATTGTTTAAAAAACCAGAAAGGAATTCAACGGAAACTGTAAAATTTAATGTCAAAGCGTGGCGAAATTTTCCCCTGAAATTAAATATTTATCGGCGATAAAATTAGACTTGGATGAAATGTCAAAATTGTTATTAAACGGTGAAATAATTCTCAGTATTTCGTAAACATATGCAATAAGATTCCAAGCCATAAAAAGCGCGATAGCGAAAAAACCACAACCGTAAAGTTGATTAGTTTTTTGCGGAAAGTCACGGGAATGTTTATTCAAATTGTAAAAAATGAGTAAAAAGGTTGATTCGACAAAAAGTCGCGCTGCAGTGTAATAAATGTTCGCTCCTGTTTTTCAAAAACAAAGTTTAGATAAGCGGGTAAAAGTGTTGCGAAAACCGTGGGCAGAAAACGCTGACTGATATTGAGAAGCGTAATTTAGTGCTACTCCAAGAAGTGTAATTATTCATCACCTGCGACATGTGCTGCGAGTTGCTTGCAGACGACGCCATGTGCACCACCGACGCTCTTGGCACTTTGAAATCGTTTTTACTCGGCTTTGGTACTGCGGTCACCTGAAACATAGATATAGATTCGGAATTTGAAATTACGAGCTCGAAGAACCAACGAGACTCATTAATTATCTCATCTTTACTCTCGAAAAAATGCAAAAAACGTAACGTTTATAAGGATTCTGTCATGGACCATTTTTCATCATCCCTAATTTAAAATATTCGTATGTACAGAATGGTTGATTTCACCAAAAAAGAATTGAAAGGAGCAATAATTTTCCGGTTAAATTGATCGAAGGGTGGACGTTGTTGAAATTCCAAAACGTAGAGTACTAGTAAATTCGTCGTGGTTTACAAAACATGCTCGTTTTTTCATCGATTATAAGGGGATGTAAGCACGCTTCGCGTGATTCCGAACGGAGCAATTTTAAATTTAGAAAGGTCTAAATGGCTCTCGATGTTTTGAAACAAGATCGTACATTCCCGAACGCTCTCGCTTTCGTTTCCACAAACA
>JABFQM010000517.1:0-33846 GCA_022816865.1 Zelostemma sp. ZL-2020 | reverse complement strand
AAATTTTCACACAATCATTACTGCGCTTTTCACTTGAATCCGTACTCAATTGCTACACATTGTAGCATGTTGACCGCGTAAATACGCTTCTATTTAATTTCCCCTCCCTCGTTACTTTTATTTTCGGAAAAAAAAGTGAGGTTATGTCCGTAACTTTCGATCATTCCTTTATCAATATGAAAATTATGTATGGCCGGTTTCTAATTAAAATGGTCTTTTCCAGTTATCGCTACTGCAAAAACAAACCGTACCCAAAGTCGCGGTTCTGTCGTGGTGTCCCCGACCCGAAGATCCGCATCTTTGACCTAGGAAAGAAGAGAGCTCCCGTGGAAGATTTTCCTCTATGCGTTCACTTGGTAAGTGACGAGTACGAGCAGCTTAGTTCGGAAGCTCTCGAAGCGGGACGTATTTGTGCCAACAAATACATGGTCAAGAATGCTGGTAAAGATCAGTTCCACATACGGATGCGGCTTCACCCGTTCCACGTTATCCGCATCAACAAAATGTTGTCGTGCGCTGGAGCTGATAGGTATACTATACTTCCCTTCAAAACAACAGATTTTTGTTGAAATTCTTTATTAATTTGAAATTTTTCTTATCGCAGGCTTCAAACTGGAATGAGAGGTGCTTTCGGCAAACCTCAGGGTACAGTGGCCCGTGTACACATCGGTCAGCCAATCATGAGCATACGGTCTACCGACCGTTACAAGGCTTGCGTCATCGAAGCTCTGCGTCGTGCCAAGTTCAAGTTCCCTGGTCGCCAGAAAATCTATGTCTCCAAGAAATGGGGATTCACCAAGTACGAGCGTGCTCAGTACGAGACTCTCAAGGCCGACGGCAGGCTCGCTTACGATGGCTCTAATGTTAAATATCTGCCCGAGCATGGACCTTTGGCCTTCTGGAAGAAATTCAGGCAAAGTCTGGTGGTCTAAGCGATGTACCTCGATTTCAATAAACGTTTATTAAAACTTCATAATCCACTTGTTCCTTTTTTATAACACATCGTTATGTTAAGTTTATTACAAAACGAATTTGTCACGTTATTATTACGGAAAATGTTCGATGGTTTCATTTAATTTGAAACAACTGAAATATCATCTGGCTTTGACAAGATAAATGACCTAAAAGTATTCCGGAAACAGGTGGAAAAACAAAAGTCAGGGATTGGAATGCCTCGTATTTGAATAACGAGTTCTTGCAGCATCCTTTGTTTATTTTCGTTATTCACATAACACGAAGAATTCTTCAAAAATGAAGATAATTTTTTAAACTTTTTCGTAAAAAAGCCATTAGTAGCTCGAAAATTTTCGACCAATAAACGTCTTTCAATCCACCCGCGCAGACGCACTCCGATTCCCCGTTGCCGCGTGAATAAACCCTCTCGAATTTGATTCGCCGATGGGGGGAACAAAAATCTTCAACACCCTATCTCCGTCTTCGTCCCACGCAACGCGTTTTCCCATGCACGAGAAAGCGCGGCAGAATGCACGAGTCGCCGCGGTGCTGCCATCTACAGCCCGAGACTCCCTGGTTGTCTTCGGAGCTGGTCTGCTCCGTCTCCCGAACGAGAGCCGAACTCTCTCGCGCACTTTTATTTTTCACTTTATACACTTAGTTAACGAGCGCCGGAAGAAGGTCCCCTGAAATCCCGACTTTCCTTGACGTTCACGAACCCGAGATTAAGAGTTTCCCAGGTCGGAAATCGCGTCGGTGATGTCGAGGAGCGCGGCCGAGCGCAGGTACGTCCCGGCGGCGCGCAGAACCTGCCGCGCGAGCGCAGGCAATGCGAAGTGTCGGTGAAAGAAAAGCTCCCGGTAAAGGGAACGCGACACGAACGTTATGGGAGGGTTTCGCGTCGCTGAAAATCATTTCGGCCGTTGAAATGCTCGGCAATTCGCCGCGGAAGTGACACGCGAGAACGATGAGCGTCGATAGTCACGAGCGCGCGACGACGCTGCGGCTCGACACCTCCGTCGAGCCGAGGATCAAAAAGGAACGGGGCGACGTTTCCCCCGACGACGCCGCCGCCGGCGCCGCTTCCTCGAGGATCGACGATGTCGCGAGACATTCCAACGGCTTTCACGCCGGGGATCATCTCCAAAACATCCTCGTGACCAAGTTCGCCGCCCTGGCGCACCAAAGCCCGGCGGCGAAGTTCGAGAAGATTCGGCTTGTTATCGAAGACGGTATCAGGTTCGCTTTTTTTAAATTGTCATTTTTTTGCTCCCATTGTTTTCGATCTATTTTCATGGAATTTGTTTTGATTTTCGTTAGCGAGGAATCGAGGTCGCGCGTTCAGGAGATTTTCACCCAAGTGGAGCAGTTGAAAATCGAGGAAAAGCTTCTGTTGTACCTGAAACTCCCGATGTCTTTAACGAGTCTGAGCGGGGCAATGGACCCACTGCGACAGCCTTTGAATCCCCTGGGGAATCGTTACGAGATTCACCAGACGATCATGTGGATAAAGACGCACCTCGAGGAGGATCCGGAAATCTCGTTGCCAAAGCAGGAAGTCTACGACGAATACAAGTAATTGCACCGCGCACTAGTTTTATTTCAGATTGAATTAAGGCTATTTTTGGTAAGAAGGTGGTCGTTAAAATTTATGAATATTATGGAATTCGGTGACCTCGTTTTTTAATTGGAAATCAAATATTCCATGTTATTGATTGCAGATGCTGCATTTACCTCCTGCTTGTGTTATTGATTTTTTTATGCGATTGCACCTTTAGCATCGATGAAAAATTGATTACGATTATAGAAGTTTTATTTTTTTGTAAGTTCATTAACGATTACTTTTTTTGCAGTTTGTTTTGTACGAAAAATTCAATGAAGCCGCTGTCAACGGCGGATTTTGGGAAAGTTATGAAGCAAGTTTACCCTCGCGTCAGACCCCGCAGATTGGGAACGAGAGGAAATTCGCGGTACTGTTACGCGGGGATGAGAAAGAGAATCAAGTTGGATCCACCTACTCTGCCGTCGATTAATAACGCTGAATCTGTATGGATATTTTTCAAGTATAAAAACTGTATTAATTGATGTACGTTTTAATCACACTGTTATTTCCCTCACAGGATGACGAGGCCGAGGAAAATGCGAGCGAGGAAATGCTGTGCGCTGCTTCGACGTTGATTCGGGAATGGGCGGAGAGTTCGTTGGGTCTGAAATTTCCCTCGTTGTGTGCTTTGAGTCGGTATCTCGTTGACAAGCATTTTGTTGACAATGGATCTTTGGCTGCCGTGTGCGTTCTTTGTCCTTCCAGTGAGAACAAAGGTTCGTGAAAAAACCTGACCCTTTCAAAGAAAAAACATGTTGCATTTTATAATGTCAAAAAGTTTCTCATTTTTGACACTTTTTTTTAAGAAACATCTCCGTGTGCAGCTGCTGGCGGGAAACAAGCGGGAAAAGTCAGAGAGATACAGCTGCAGTTGCAGCGAAAATTACAGCAGAAAGAACAAATCCGAGATCAGAAAAATCGGAACACTGATACTGCTTTGCAGGTATGCCGAGAAACGCAACAGTTTTCAATATCCGAACTTTCACCATCGCAAACACTAAAATTCTCAAAAATGTTTCAATATCAGGGCAAAGAGAAGATTGCCGACAACAAAGGGGCATCGTCGGGGAGCAAAGGCGGCAGGAAAAGTAAGGCAGCTCATTCACCGCAGGGTACAAATACGCCGACGGCTCAGACCACTTCGAGCAAAGTCAACTCGGTCGCGAATCCCGTCGGCTCTCGGCAGAAGAAAGTCGCGAAATCGAACAATCAGTCCTGCAATGTCTCTCCTCAATCCAACTGTGATAATCTAGTGGTACAATCGAGCGACAATGTGCAGAACAATAGCGCTCCTAGAGTAGCTTCAGCCAACTGTACGACATTACCAAAAGAAGCAAAATCCAAGACCGCGAGGAAGCGCGGGGTGACGAACGTCGCGCAGCAACAGGGACAAACTTCGGGCTCGAGTCCAGAGAAACAAGCAAAACTAGCGGACACGCCATCGCTCGATAAGAATTCCTCAACAGTCGATAACTCCAAGTTTATCAAGAGTAAAACCAACAACAAGCTCGCCGCCGCGCAAGCTCTAAAAAGCTGTAATAAAGACTTGATAGTATGTCCCAACAACAACTACCCCAAGACGAATGGTGGCCCGGACGAAAAGCACGTTTTGTCAAAGGACCAAATCAGACTATTGCAGGAGAATTCGAACACGTTAGCGAAAAACAGCATCGAATCGGACGCGTTCGACGATTACTTGAACGGCGGAAACAATTCGCAAGAACAGGAAGAAGAGTTGCTTCAGTACTTTCAACAGAGCAATTCGTCGAGCTCCGACGTCGAAGCTAGTGGCGTAGTTTTCGAGGCGGAGCCGGTATCGAGGTCGGACAAAGTTTCTCAACTCAGGCTGATATTACAGGAGAACCTGAAGGAAGTTCCCGTAGAAAATACAGTATTAATCACGAGCACGCAGCCCGTGGAAACGCAGCAGGAGACTGTGCAAAAGCCGGAAACTGTTCTGCCGTCGTTGCTGATGAACCATGGGAGTCAAGCGAGCAGCGGTAGCAGGCGTAGGGTGAGCTTCGAGACGAATGTGATGACGCACTCGCAGGACGCGGCGACGAGTTGCGTCGCCAACATTGTACCGCAGAGTCCAAATACTCGCCGTAGGATATTTAACTTCACGCCGATCTCGCCGAGTCCGCACTCGCCGATCAATGGTCGGGCTTCGAAGCCGAGTTCGGGGACCGCGAGTCCATTCGTCTCGCCGCGGAACACGCCGGTTCCACGCTCCAGGAGCAACATCCAAGCCAGCGGCTGCAGATCGCGAAGTACCCAGAAGACGCTTTCGCGCTCGATATCCTGCAGCGTGCCCTACATCGGCAAGCCCGCGGATTCTTTTATCGTTCCCTCAAGCACTGGTCAAGAAATAAGCAAGCAACAGTTGGCGTCTGTGACGAAATCGTCGGAGGTCCAGGTTGACGTACCCTCGCAGTCGCTTCCGGTCGTGCCAAAGACGGAGCAAGAAGTTACGCTTTTCTCCTCTGACCTGGCGCCGCAGAAACAGCTGCTGATCAACTATCCGAGCCAGGAGAATCTGCAGGAGATAAAGAATGTGTATCAGAAGGCTTTACCTATGGACCGCGAGATCAGCGAACTCCTTCACGGGGACAAGCAGTTTTCGCGGGAGCAAATGTTTTACAGGTCCCAGTCGGTGCCGCTACATCGCATGGTTAATCCGACGTTTCTCATGTCGCCTTCGCCGTATCCTCCGCATTTCCAGAGCCCGAATTTTAACCCCTCGACCGGCAGTTCCATCGCCCCGACCCCGGTTCCCAGCGAGTTCAACGATTTCGGCAATGATTACCTGCTCGACGATGTCGATCAGCAGTTTCTTATTGGCGACAAGGAAATCAGTCCGGAAAATATTAATAACATTCTGAATATTCTTGAGAAGGATGATCAGATTTCCCCGGAGGACGAGGAGCCGCTTTTGATCCCGATGAACATCGGCAGCCAGAGGGCGATGGATCCGACGGCGGTGCTTGAACCACCTTTACATTCCGGGATCAGCAAGATTATTCATTCCCGCTCGTATCCCAATACGCCCCAGCCTCTTCCGGGAACAACCGCTTTTGCTCTTGGAGGATACGTGGAGGACGGTAACGGTTCCCGGTCGTACCCGTCAACGCCGCAACACATCGCGCAACAACCTCATGATTATTCCGAGAGCAACGAGCCCATGCTGTCGAGTCCAACGCTCAACACCTTGAATATTCATGGCGAAAGCGGGAACGGAACAACGGATCAGGGCGCTTACTGCGTCGCGGATCTTTTGGAAAGCGACAATATTTTTGGCGAGCCCGACGGCGAGAACGGGGACCTGGATCCACTCGGGCATTTCGAGGGACTGCAGGACGTCGATTCTCTCGCGCCCTTGTTTACCGAGGTCGTCGAACCGAATCGTTGATTTCGGCAGCAGGTGCATTTTTAAGATTTTGCGATTCGCAGTTGGGGAATCTTTTTTTTATGAATGTTTTTTATTGTTTTAGGAAAATGGAGCGAGGTCGACCAAGACTGTTTGTTTAACGACCAAAAATGTTTTCGAGATGTTTGAAGACTTTTGTAAATGTTTGTCGTTGAAAACGCGACAAAAGGTCAGCATTGATTTTGTACAAATTAATTTTTATGGAGTTCGATTTTATCGTTAGTTCGTTTTTTCGCCTTGGCGAAAAGCACCAGTTTATGTAAGGTGGAGTGTAAATAATTTAACGAAATTGATAGTTTTCCGGTGATTTTATTGCGCGGGCGAAGCGTCGAGATAATCGCTTTGGTTTCCGCATCTCCAGATTGTCATTTTTAATTATGAAACAGTCGATTTCAAACGATGTCTTGCCTTTTTAAGTTGATAGAAATTTTTTGTTTTTTAAGGAAATTGTATTGTTTATTTTCTAATTTTAACTTTTGTATCTTTCGTATCTTTAGTACAAACAACTCAAAGTTATGATCGCGTGCTTTAGGGTTCACTAATACGTCGTTCAGATCTCACAGTGTTTTTTTTACACTTTAACCTGTTTTACTGTGATTAAACGTTGTCTTTAACTTTTAATGATTATCGTCGCCAGCGGCATCTGGAGATTTACATGTTTCCAGTCTTATTTTTCACTCGCTTAGTTTTTAAGATCGTTTTTCTGGCACTCGAGTCGCGATTCATCATTTTTCTTCGGCGAAAAGTTGAGAACGATTGTTTCGAAATTATGTTTTTTGTAACACATGCACAAAAGTTGCGCCTTTTGTCCATTTTTTACAAAAAGGTACGATGAGTAACATGTGCGAGATGGATTTTCCGACTCCTGTGATTCGACAACTCCATTTTCTCGCACTTTTTACACGATGTACTATTTAGTGCGATTCGAATGGCTAAAAAGTAATGAAAAAAAGTGCAATCCATTTCGAGATTTAATTCGACGAAAACCAAGTCGGCCGTCGGTGAAACCTCGTGGAATTTCGGGACGTTTAGACTACAAAAACTCAGCAGTTCGACTCTTCAAATATCGAAATAGGAAAATTTTTGAGAAAAATTTTACAATTTAAAAGCAAGGACAAAGATTTGTATAGGTTTAGCGCGAAAAAGAAGTTTCTCGCGCGTGACGGAAGTTGAAGTATTGTGTAGTATTTTCCATCACTGTTACACGCACAAATGTAATAATCATGTATAGTTCGATGTAGTTCCGTGTAACCGGATTTCATTGATTCCAATAGATCATTAGATCGTAGCTTTATTCCTGTAGAGGACGAAAACGATGAGTAGAGTAAGCGCGACGTGCGTGCAATTGCGAAAGTGTAAATTTTGGTGCCGATTCGAACTCGGTTTTTATTGAATCTCGAGTTGCAATTAACTCTAAAATTGATAGAATTTCGAAAAGACTCGAAATAATTATACTCGAACAATAATTTATTGGCGCTTCTTGAATTCAGTTTTAAGTTTCGCAGGTGTTAACTCATGACATTAGACATTGAAGAAGAGCGAATGGCAAGAATTGGAAATTTCTGTACAAAACTTGTCTTTAGGAATACGAATTTTGTAAATAAATTTTTTTTCCACTACATTTTCTTCCTCGGAATAATTTCTTTATCTATTGTTTTAAGGGATTCGACGAAATTTAATGTTGTTGACGTTTGGAGCGAAAAAGAAACCGATTTATCAACATTTTCATTCCGAAAACAACTGCAAATTTAATGATTGTTACGTTTCGACTTATGTACAGCGACGGAATAATTGTTCATTCGATCAAACTGAAACAAAAATTGTTACGCACGCTGCTGTTTAGCTGAAATGTTTCTTTGCGCAATGCGAAAAATAATTGTGGATACCGAAAATGGGTAAACTCTTGAATCTGTAACATTTTTTGGTTAATTACTGCCACCGATGGTATTGAATATTCGCATTGATCGATGAATAGTTTATACAGAAGTGCATTATAAAATGTCATTGAACGAACTCTCGTTGCACTATTGAAAAATGTACGAACTGTTTATTTCCTTTGTAAGGACGAGGCCGTTGTTGCCTTTGTGATAATGAAATGGGCGCGGTGTATTGTAAATTATTCTTTTCGCTAATTATGTACTGTACATAGAATTGTAATGCCTTTTTCAATCGACTGAAATGCTTTCTCGTTTTCGTGTAATGCACCAAATGAAACATGCGTATTCGACAATGTAATTTTACACTTTTCGATTGCTAATCTCACTGTAAAAATTCAGTTGCACTGTTGTTTGTACGATTGACGTAGTACAATGTACGATGAAATAGACTGTAGAGCAGCACATCGTTTCGTATATTCGAGCATAAACGTAGAAATTATTATTCTCGTATTCAAATCACACATAGGATTATAAAAAGGAACAACATAATTGTAGGTGAACCAGCTGCCGCGAACATTTTTTCCATTATTACTCCGTTTTTCTGTAATGGCCTTTCGGTTCAAACTTTCCCATTCTTTAATTTGAAATCATGCGCTGCATTTTTTGTATTCTTTGAAAAATGGTAACATTTTTCACGAGAAAGTTTTCTATGGAGATTTTTTACATGGGATAACTTTGAAGTTGCTTGAGAAAATTTGCCATCTTTCGAACATGAAACGATTATAGATTAAGTACTGAGCACGTAATAATGAAAGAAATTTCGTAACGGTTTTCCACGGTTTCCGAAACTTTGTAAGGAACAAGTAATCGAACATTAGCACGATCCGCAATATTTATATGATTTCAATTACCTATATTTAGTAAACTGTGATATTTGCATGATTGCCGACACATATACGTATGTGAGTGTACATATACCTCTTTTTTACGATTTAGTTGGTTAATTAAATTTTATTTCATACGAGCGTATGTGTACATGACAATGAGGGAAAAGTATGCGTGCCTAATAAAAAGAGTAGGTTCAAATTATCTTTACAAAACAGTTCGGGCCCAATAAAAATTAAAGCTGAAATTATACAAACGAAAAAGGAAAGTTGAAAAACGTATTTTCGGTCAGATTTGGACGTTTGGATGAGAATATGTGACGAATTTTCGAGACAGTGGGAAGACACTGACAATAGATCGTTTGCGTGAGCTTCGGTTTGTACACATAGTCGTAATTTGGATCGATTAACGTACATAGATACAACAATAAGTAGATAGGAAATATACAAAATAAGAATTATATGCGAATATAAATAATATAATTTTGTATAATTTATAATTACTATATGATCAATAAAATGTTAATATCGTATGGCCTAAAATCCCTGTTACTCGTTTCGCAAGCTTGCATTACTTTTCAATAATCAAACAAATCATCAATTATTCAATAAATGAAAAAAACATACGATTCTCACATTGAGTATACCATTTATTTTCTTAGCTCATTCATTTTTACAATAAGCACATAATTGAAAATTTGAGTATGGAGAAAAACTGCAAATACATACAAAGTTCAAGTCACCGGCAAAATGGAGAAACTAAAAAAACTCCTCCAGAAATATGCTATTTTTTGAAATGCTTCACCTGCGGGTGAAACATTACTGTCACACTCATCGTTTAAAATGCAAATTCAAAAAGCCCATTACATATTTAAAAAATTAAACATAATAAAATGTGAAGGTTTAAACTTGATTACTGCCATTTTGCTTAGAATGACGTCTAATACATATGGTTCAAGTTGATTTCTCCTGTTTGAATTATCTACAGTTTAGCATATAATTTAGCGTAACAAAAATCAAATCAAGTTAAGAAATAATCGAATGTAACAATTCTGCTACTTTATCATACAATACATATGAATACGCCTTAAATAAAAAGTGTAATATTTAGATACATTCGAATGTCATAAATTTAAGAATTCAATTTATTCTTAACCAATACTAATATCTTCACTGGCATCAGTTTTTGAATCTTCAGGATAAGTTAGGTTGTACAAAGCTTGCAGCGCTGCCTTCGCAGCAGCTTTCTTTGCGTCCCTCTTATTTTTTGCTAGAATTAAAACAATATAAATTACTCATTTCGAATATCTTGGAAAAATCGAGTATTCGATTTTTGTACCTGTGCCGTGATATTCGACGCCATCAATTTCAACAGCCAACGTGAAAATCGTGTTAGGCGGATTTCCAACACGATTTGCCTCGACGTAGACCAAGCCTGGTCTCATCTGATTCAAAAGCATGACCGGGTGTATGCCAAGAGCGTTCGGCGGCAGCTCTTTTTGCACGTGAGGTTTGTGCTCCCTCTTAGCTTTTCCAACGATAATACCGGGTCGAGGCACCGGCACGACGGTGCCCTGATTTTGCCACTCCAGAAAAAGTTTATACAGAGCGAAACTCGCCAGCGAACTCCAGGGAATCTCGTCAGTTTCGTCGATCGACATATCCAACGAGTTGCTTCCTTCAACGCTCTCATCGTCCTTCAGAACATCTCTGTTTTCTAAAATTTGATTCTGCGCCTCCGACTCAGCATCCAAACGCGCCTTCATCGATGCCGCCGTCATCTTCTCCAGAAGTAGGCTCTTCAGCGCATTTTCCGCGGCGTTTTGACGCGCCAGGGGCTTTGATAAACCCTGGCCCACGTAGGTTTTACCATCAATCTGAAAAACAACGATTCATCAATATTTTTTCTCAACGTACATAAATTTCATCGTTTAATCATGCAGGTTTTTGGTACCTCAGCGTGTACAAGGAACAGTGAGCTCGCCATCGAACCCTGGGGTTCGGGAAACGTGAACTGGACCCCGGTTTTCATTTCGTTGAGCACCATTATCGCGTTCTTCGGCTGCAGAGTCTTCCTGAGTTTCTGGTTCAGCCGCAGTCGCTTCAGTTTTCTATTAACTTTCACTAAAACAAAAATCCCAAATAAATACCAACGAAAACCACCAATCAATCAATTCCGCATTACAACGATCAATACTCAGGTACTGTTTTCACACGGATTCGACGATCTCTCGAGCTCGACGGCAAAAGCCGGAGGACATCGATCGATCGTGCGATCTTCAAATTTGCGCAGTGAATTGTCATCATTGTCAATTCCCGAATTTACAGAAAAACCAATAAGAATATCTCTTACATCCGCTCGCTTTTCGTTTCCATCGGCGCAGGGGTTGCTGGCCATCGGCTTCAACATCCATGCTTTCGGTAATCGGTTCATCGAGTTTAGGTTCCGGAATCAGCAACGGCGGTGCCGGCGGAAGAGGAACGTTGACAACTGGCACCGCAGCCGGAAGATTCACCGGAGTAGCAGGAGTTTGCTTCAAAATCGGCTTGAGTCTTCCTGCCTGGGGAACAACGGTTGGAAGCTGCGTTGGCAGCTGGGCATTCAGATGTTGCTGCAACTGCTGCGGAGTCATTGGCTGCGGAGGAGGCAACGGTGGCTGCTGAGCTTTCACAAACTGCTGGGCATTCTGCATCATCAAGTTTCCCTGCTGATTCAGAGGCGTTTGGGTCGGATTTTGAAACTGCTGCTGCTGATTCGGAGACAACTGGGTCGGAAGTTGGATCTGCTGCTGCTGCAGCTGATTCGGAGGCAACTGGGTTGGACTTGGGAACTGCTGCTGCTGCTGAATGATCTAGAAACATAGGGTGGGTTCGCCGCTACACAAGGAACCTCTACGGTTGTGCTATCCCATCAAGGCCCAGCATCACATATGCACTAAATGCAACCTAACGCTGCCTTCATAGCTCGCACCTCTAGTTCCGCCATCGTCGTTTTGTCCCTCAACTCATGACTGAGCCAAATCGGCGTCTTTGGGAAGCTCAGTTTTCACGCGAGATCGAATAAAAATTGCCATTCGATCGAGATTCACGCGAATGACGGAATCTTTGCGGATGCAAGGTCTGAAAATTCAGGTATAGCGCGCCTTTGGTCCTCAGCATTTTCGGGACGTTATACCTCGTGAATTTACAAAGGTTTGCACGTTTGAACTTGCTTAAGCGCGAGTTCAGCATGAGTTGGGAAGAGAAAGTTTGCTATGAAGGCAACTCGCGAACTTGCCCCTGGCGGAACGCACCTCCTCGGTATTGTTGTATAGCTACTAAGGCCTGCATTGCAGGGGAGGGGGTAGGGACCTCTAATTAGTACATGCAAGTACAGTCAACCCTTCCACACTTTTACTATAACTGGAAACTGGAAAATTGACGTTTTTCTCTACGACTTGATCTTTTTTTCTACGTTTAAAGCAGCGAACACTCGAGTCGAATGTGAATTTTAAGTATGCTGGGGTAGCGATAGAGAGGAGAAATTGGAAGAAGTTTGGTGGGGAAAAAAAAAGAGAGTTCTCGACTTTGCGGTTCACAGCATTCTCAACGAGACAAAAGAATGTCGATGAAATTATCCCAGACTTTTATGCGAGGAATGCTATAAACTTTGGAGTAAGAGGACTTTTGCCACTCGTTTTTTTTGTTCACATCGCTCAACATTCGTCTCTACTGGCAACTCCGGGATTTGCGAAGCTGATCATACGACGATCATTGACCACAGTCGAATCCAAGTGTTCCAAGATAGTACAAAATTCAAGGATGAAATGATCGGCGAGCAATTTCAGCGAAAATCTATTGTTACGTCAACAGACATTCGGGAAACTCGAAGACTTCTAAAGTAATGTTTGAACTGGGAATTACTTCAATGGCAATCTCGACCTACAAATAATCAGAATATAATATCGAGAACCTCATTAAACCTTACTATGAATTGCCAATTTACGAACCTTATAATTACAAATTGTCCGACCAACGAAAGAATTTAAAAACTGATTATTGTTACTGAAGAAATGTGTGTCAATGGATGAATACGAAGTGCAACCTCACGATGCAACTTACATTCTGTGGCGGGAATGTCGGACTTCCTTGAGGCGGCCCTTGTCTTTGAGTAGCTAAAAATAAACAAAATTCAATAATTTGTTATTAATTTGCTGGCAACTCTTTAAATTGCTGTACTATCAACAAATAAATGTAACAAAGTGCATTTTAAACATTATTGCGATCATTTGCGAAACAAAGGGACACTTCCGATATAATGTACCTTACCAATAAAATTGCAGTCGCGCGGTCTATACTTCGAGAGCCTACAACTAATCAATAGGAGACATCCATAGTCAATTACGTGAAAATTTGCACTTTCGTAGCGAACGAATTTTCGCCCTCAATTTTAGCAAGAGTGAAAAGATTTTCAACAAAGCGTCCAACGACACGCATCGACGAACGCTCGGAAAACGCCCCTACAATTTTAGCAGGAAAAATCCGACGCGACGAGACGCCATTAACCGATCACACGACCGGCGTCCAGTATTTTTACGAAAAAAAAAAAGCGTGAAACGGGATTCTAGTTTAGGAGAACGAGACCATTTGCGAAAAAAAATGACGAGTCGGCGATAAACGATAGATGCATGATAAAATGCGATGTCTGTTACCATTTGTGTATCCAGTTTGGGGAGGTTGACTCTGCCTGCTTCTAGTGAACATTTTGTAGCACACAAGAATTCGGAGATTATTCTGAACTTTTTTCGATTAAGATTGATTTCCTAATGCGCTTTGACCAGCTAGTCAATAATGAGAAAAATAACACAATTTGTTGATATTCGAGTAAATAAGCTGGGCCAAAAAGACGCTTGACGGAGCAAAGATAACGAACATGAATAGGATAGATTATAAGATGGGTAAAAGAAGGGACGAAAGTACAGGAAATTACGACATTTCTGTGCGCATAACGAGTTGCGCGCGAACGCATTGTGTCCTGTGATACTGTTCGCGTTGAAAAGAGAGAGAAATAGTTAGAATGCAAAGAGCGGGCTGCGCGTGCGCAATAGAATTTTTCGAATCTCGAATACTTCGTGCGCACATTTAATTACATTTTTAATATTAATTGTCGATAGTTGACATAGTTTTTGAAAAAAGTCGGAAATAATTCAACTACATGGACTTTCGACTTTACAAAGTTTCTCATTAAAAGAAATAACACGTTTTTGAACTTTTGTACAAATTTGCATTAATATTCATGCGAAATTCAACACGAAAATATGTAGATCGGATTTCGAAAGAATAAAAAAAGTTCTTAATAGGATCTGTAGATCGCGCGCAAAATGGAAAAACTCGATCGCGCTCGATCGATAAAACGGATATCCCTTGCCAGATCGTGATGCATTTTTCATCACGTCATTAGTAATTTTCGCTCGAGACCACTTAGCTAAAGTACAAAATTTATTGTTTCGGAGCGATATCGATTAAAGTTTGTCCTTGATCGCGATCCCCTCCCATGATACGCGCATTGGGATCATTTTATAGGATCGTGCGAAACGAGAGTTTTCGTGGAAACATTCGCTTTTAAACGAATTCGCGGAACGTTAATTGCGCCGCGCGTTTTAATTAAACAAGATGAGAGAAAAGCGTGTAGGCGACAGCGAATCCGAAACCTTAGCGGGCCAATTTTAACTTGTTAACCGGCTGACCCTCGCAATATGCACGCAGTGTTGTTCTCGCATAAGTGGATTAAGCTGCGCTTTATTTTGTTTCTCGTGCGTATTTGAAAACAGACTGTTCTCTCATTACTAATTAAAGCCCGCCTACGCGCTCATGACTTCGCACGCGGCGGCGAACCTCGCAAAACACAAATGACATGTTTTACCTCTCGCACAAAAGAATGACGTGAATAAACTCACCTGCTCTTCTAACACGCACGCGACATTTGGAAGGTAAATTCTGGAACTATATTTAGATGCTTCGTATCAAATTTCAGTGGCGCGTGATCCGTTATTGAATACTTTTCTCAAAAATAAAAATAATTGTCATACTTTCGTTGATTTGCAATAAAAAATTAATATTTTCGAACGATAATCGATAATAATTAAAATGATAAACAATTAAAATGTTGGAAAAATTTTAATAAGTCGTTATTATTACGATAATAAAACGAAGATGATAATAATCCCCTTATTCAATAAGAGACAGATAACTCTTATCAGTAAAGCTCTTTTTTCCACAATAATAACGAATTGATTGCCCTTCGCTTAATGTCACCTGGCCTGAAATAATTTGAAGAATATTATCAACAACGGTTTTTATATGCCGCGATTGACATGATACGATTCGTGATAAGAAGCAGCAGCGGAAGTTCACAAAAGTTATTCTCAACGAAAATTCTGTTTTGGAACTATTACGGAATCTACAAACCTATTAAAAGTTCACATTTAATGGATAACAAATACGAGTTTAATGACTTAAACTAATTGTTCAAAATAATTAACTACAATGAATTTGAACATTTCAGATGCGGTGGCTCGTCGTGCTAATGTGCATTTTCGCGAGGACTACGAGTACCCTGGTGGAAGGAGATCGCCAGGGTCCAGGAACGAACTCTTCCAGCAGCGCCACCGCCGCCGGAGCTCCTCTTCAGGATCAATGTTTCTACCAAAAGACTTTGGAATGTCCCAACGTCGAGTCCGGGGAATGTCCTTGCAAGCGAATGTCCCACGGGAACAGCCGCGAGACCAACGCCGTCCTCTGCTGCAATTTGGACCACATTACTCTGGAGCACGGACTCGCTTGCGCAAGTGCGAGTCTTCGAATTCAAAAAGAAACATCAATCAGAAAATTGTACCGCCCTCTTTTTTTCAGATTTCCCCGTGAACGTCTCGTACGTGCACATCCGGAACTCCACCCTGGACACTTTTAACGCGAGCGAGGTGCGATGGAGAATGCTGAAATCCTTGGCGATCACGGACGGTCGGATAAACCGCGTCAAGGGTAAATTCCTGATGATGACGCCGACCGTGTGTTTGAACCTCTCGAATAACGGGCTCGTCGAGGTGGAGAACAATTCCCTCACTCGGCTGGTGCAACTCACCACCCTGGATCTTTCTTATAACAACCTCACGCACTTGCCCACGTTGAACACGATGAACGGCCGCGATTTTTGGCTCGACATTTCCGGTACTTTGCGATCTCCGAGTTCGCGTCGAAAAATTGTCAGCGATTTTGTAACATTGAATTGTATCTTTGGTTCCAGGGACTTACACTCTTTGGTGCCTCGATATTTATCAGTACATCAACAAAACTGGCGACAAGCAAATCAATTTTAGTCGGGAAAACGAGACGGTTTGCTCGGCGAGCAAAACTTGGCATTGGTTTAACTCGACGGAGCAGGTTCCGTTGCAGCAAATTCGTTACCTCAGTTTGGTGAGTTTGTCGAACTTTTTTCAACTCGAAGACATGAAAAGGAGAAGTAACGTTCGTTTTAATTTTATTTTCAGCTGCAAACCGAGTGCCCGAAGGGGGAAAATTGGCAGTGCACGTGCAACTTTCGTAGATTTGACATCGAGGAGGACAAACAGCCGGCTTTGGCGGTCAACGTGGACTGCAGCAACAGTCAACTGACGGAATTGCCGGAAAAATTGCCTCGCAACACGATCAAGCTCAACGTTTCTTACAACAATGTAAAATCCGCGTCGTTTTTCAAAAATGTACTTTCTAAACTGTTTTTTTTTAAACTTAGATTACTGTACTTGACGATATCAGCATAAATCCGTGCTACGAGGACATTCGCGAATTTTACGCTGACCACAACAACATCTCGTCGATAAACAAGCTGGAAGGCTCGAAATTCCTGGACCATTACTCCATTCTCAGCCTGCGTTTCAACAAAATCAAATCGGTAAAGCAAAGAATGAATGAACGACCCTTCGGAAAATAAAACGCCATTGTTTTGCAGTTGCCGACGTATATTTTGACTCCGAACGCGCACGATAAAAACTTTGCGTCGAGGTACGTTAAACTCGGGGGAAACGAATTGCACTGCGACTGCAACACGGCGAAATACTTGAAGGTACTTTTTCGTTCTTCCAAATCATTTGTCGACGAATTTTTGGCGTTTACGAGGTTCTCTTGAATGTAGGTGTGGCTGCAAACGCAGATATTGGACTCGGACGAAGTTCTGTGCGAAAACGTGAAGGAAAAGGTCATGGATTTGGAGCCGACGAAGATGTGCGTCAACTCGGGTGATTGGACGGACTACATTTATTACATAATCGCGTTGGAAGTGTTATCACTCGTGAGCATCGTCGCCAAAGTTTCTTACGATTACTGGGTCTTCAAAACTGCGGGATATTTGCCCTGGCCGGCGAATAAAATGCCAAAACTGCCGTGCGATTGGCTGTGCGAAACGTAACAGAATGTTTTTCTAACATTTTTTTCAAGTTTTGCTTTCTCGACAATGCGTGTCGAAAAAAACATTGTATTCAAAACGACTGAAAACACATGTAAAGAAAGATATCTAATGCAATAAGCGATTGTGATAAAATATCAAGTCTTCCCTGGAAATTGATTTTTTATCTAACGAATTAGTGGCGATAATTGACTTTACACACTAAGTGGTTTTTGTGACAGGCCAACTTCCTAATGAATTTTGTAAAAATAGGAATGTATTTTTATGTTGATATTATGTACGTGCCTTAAATGTGTACACCGCGATGCCAGATTTAATGAGATTTCTCGAATCCATGACATGCTAGAATAAAGCATGCGAGAAACTGTTACAATCATTGTTTTAAGACGCGAATTATAAGACTTTCGAATGCTCAATTTTAAAATGCGCGATCTTGCCAACTCGATGAAAACATTCAGAAAATACTGTTGTTTTTGTTTGTACAATAAATAATTTTGTACCACATCAGGAAAAATGTATGATGTTTTTTATTGAAGAAATATAGATTTGTAAAACATAAAATCTACTCCGCTTTCTTCTTCCTCTTCTTGAATTTTGGAGCAGTGGATATGCCGTCTCTTTTCGGGGCCGAAAGTTTGAGTTGTCGACTCTTTTTCTTGCCGTGCTTTTTCATAGCCAACATGTAGTCCGGAATATTTTTGCAACCAGATGCTTTCATCACTGTAGCGATGCTGAAATTGCCATTCAACGCATTAAATTGTGAAAAGGCTCAAAAACATTACTTGTCCAATTTACCTTCTTAAATTCATAGTGTCTTGTTCGGTAAAAAACGTTACTGCTTTTCCTTCCTGTCCAGCTCGACCGGTTCGACCTACAAATATTATTCATAATCATTTCATTGCATCAAATTCCTTCACGTTCAATTTTATAACACTGTACCAATTCTGTGAATGTAAGAAACAGCAGAAGTCGGGAAATCGTAATTGATGACAAGATTGACGCCCTTAAAATCTATACCACGACTCATGAGTTCTGTACACACGAGCACCCAGACTTTTCCTTCCCTGAAGCACCGGACTACATTGTCTCTCTGAAACGTTTCATGATAATTAATTATTTCACTTTGAATTATCCATTTTTTATTTTGCTTTCCTTGAATAACAAAACCATGAAAATACCTGCGTCTGAGTTCTGTCAGCATGGATAACATCGACGTTAATGCCGTCATAAATAAGTTCATTGAACAATTCTTGCGCTCGTTCTTTGCTTTGTACAAAAATCAAAACTGGTGGCTTCAAACCCTGCGAAATACACAATCAAATAAATTACAATTCAAGTTCTAGTTAATTGTTTAAAACTTTTTTCACACCTGCTGAATTATGTTTCGCAAGGCTATCAATTTCCCACTCTCATTCCCAACAAATTTCAATTTTTGTTTCACTTGCTCCGGCACTGCATTTCTGTAAAAATTGTAACAAACTTTACAACGTATTACATTGTTCTCTTTTTTTTAATTAAGAGCATTGAAGCATTCGTTAACCTTTGACCAACGGAAATGGTGACGAGTCTCTTAAAATTTTCACGACACCACTTCGTAACAGCTGGCGTATTCGTCGCACTGAACATGGCGCGTTTCAGCTCAGGGTTCGTGCAAGCATTTGAGATTTTCTGCAACTGCTTCCAGAAACTCCGTGCGCCATCCTCGAAGAGTTTGTCCGCTTCGTCGACGACCAACCATTCGACACTGTACAACAAATAAATCAAATTAGAGAAATATTTCAAAAATAAAGATAAAAATTACGTTTTTCTTTTTGATTTTCTCACTTTTTCAAAGAAATGTGCGGCGGGTCTTGTTGCAAAAGGAATTCCAGTCGCTGCGGAGTTGTAATAAGAATATCTGAGAAATAGAAGTGCTGATTTTCATTACTGAAATCTAAAATTTTATATCCAGTTGCATTTTTCCAAAAAATTCTCATGAAAATCTCACCAAACTTCTGAGAACTCGTGGGGCCATATTTTGCAAGCGCTTGATTGGTATTGCTAATTATGTGGATGCGAAAATCTCGGCCCTCGCTGAGCCTCGCACATTCTCTGTAAGTTTGCTTGGCAAGTTCTCTCGTTGGGCTTAGCAAGACTGCGCGGAAACCTTTTTTCTGCGGACCTTGCAAGTGGTGAATTATCGGCAGCAGAAAAGCGGCTGTTTTTCCAGAGCCGGTCGGAGCGCTAGTTAAAATTTGCCTGTTCTGAAAACAAAAATTAATCGTGGAATGAATTTTCCATTTTAAAACATTCCTTAGTGGTTTTTCTTGTTTTTAAACCTCGAGCATTGCTGGAATTGCTTGCATTTGAACGACAGTTGGTGTTTCGTATCCGCAATTCTTCAAGTTCTTCAGTAAATCTTCCGAAACTTGGTAAACTGTTGAAAGTTGATCGAATGTTTTGATAAACAGCGGGACTTGGCCTCCAGTTACCGAAATCTTGTGTTCATTTCTAAATTCATTGATCTGAAATGATGAAAAACATGTTATTATCTTTGAAAATACAACTGAAATACGAGATTTATACATTTGATTTTTCTATCCAGAGCTTCTTGTCTTCTGTCATTTCCTTTTTCGGCTTTTTGCAATTTTTGCCATCTTTCGGCACGGACATTCCCGCCATAAGAACAAAGTCTTCCTCATTTTGGTTTCCCTCCTCTTCTCCTTTGAATTTCCTCTTCAAAGAACTATTCGGTATTTTCTTTTCCTGTTCAGTTGGCTTAACTTTCGGTTCATTTTTGATTTTTTCAACTTTTGGTTCCACCATCTACAAAATTAAATACATCGCTCGTAAATAAATTTTTGTTTCTACATAAAAATATCACGTGAACGATTGCATTTTCCATTAGAATATCGATTAAAATCACGAAGATACACAATCAAGTATGAAAAATTGCAATCGAACGGATTAAACATGTAAAAACCAACTTACGGAAAACTTCTCAGCGTCCGTGCGAAATCGTCGGAAATTGAATTTCACTCCTGACGAAAGTTTTTGAAACAAGTCGTAGGAATCCATTTTTTAAATTTTCAAACAAAATCCCCTGGTTTTTTCTCACGTTTTCTTCATGATAATAACAAATCGAGAATCTAACCTCTTTGTTGCACATGCACACGCGGGTCACGTGACTAAGGTAAACTACAATCCGGCAGCAGATGCCGCTCTTGTCGTTGCATCAAAACAAAAAAATCTAGTCGGAACAGAGATAACGTTTGAAATAACGAATTATTAAATTACTCGCGATCTTAGTTAAATTTTACACACATATCAGACGTTTTATGAACCTTTATAAGCGTAATTTTCGTTTACAACAATTTACGATTTCGTCAAGTTCTATCGAGGAACTCAAAATTGCCATGATTGAGATTACTAAGCAATTATCGACGTTGCGTGCAGTTGTTGTGTTTGGAAACAATTCCGATTAATGCTACATATCACGATAAAATGTAACGCTCAAACATCGATTTAAGGGTTCCAAACGCCCCGAGTTGTAAGTCAATTCCGAGGTTACGAAATTCGCTATTTTATACGTTCGAGAAAAAAAACATGATCGTAAACAATCTTGTAAAAAAAGCTTTTTTTTCCAGCAAAACATTTCATAGGCTGAGAAACGAAAATTCATAAACACTAAAAATGGAGCAACAAACGTACATGTCCTGCGTGAAAATCAATGGAATTCCAATTTTACCACCCTTGGTAATCAACAATTCCATGAAAAGTTTCCGTGTTCAGGATCACTTGTTATAGCATAAAATTGGAAAGTAAAAAAACACTTATTTAATTACATATATTTTCAGATGACGGATGACATTAGGGAGGAAATGAATTATTACAAACGCTTAGCGATAGCAGTAGAAAGCAGACTGAAATCGCTGCAAGAAGCCGAGGAAACGAACCAGGAGCAATGGTCGATCGACGACGAAACCTGCCTCTCGAGTGCGACACAAAACAACCTTGTCGAGGAGTTAATCGACATCCCTGTTAATTCAGAGGCGGACAGTACGCCGTTCGACACAGCGCGTGAAGCAACCGTGATAAATTGTCAACCGCCCAAAGAGGACAAGACTGTGAAAAAAGAGCTCTCTAAACAAAAATCTTCCAAGTCGAGTTCCGACGAAGAAAGCAACTTCTGCAAGTTCAATAACAGCCAGAGCTCGGACGCCGTGACGGCGAGCACGGACCTGAACAAGTACTTCAACGAGTCGACGTCCACGACCAAAACCACCACCGGCGAGACGACGCCGGAAATTTGGAAACCGCAAGTGCCTAAGACGCTAGACATCGTGCCGATTACCCTGGAGGATTCTCACAGCTCGCGGAGCGACAAACCTTCGGACTTGAGCAGATCCAGCGAAAACACGCCAAAGTTCGTTCGCCAGGGCTCGTACGTCCTGGACACCCCGAGTCCTGTGCTTTTAGCACATCTTCAAACGGGGGATTACATTCCGTCCACTTCGAGCTTGGCGAAACGCAGGAGAAGCATCGAGCATGGGAAAATGGTATGGGAGAGTCCAGTAAAAGCCACGGCGACGTTTGTTTTAGACCCCAGGAAGGCGAATTCCAGGATCAGGCGTAACAGCACGTCCAATGCCGTACAAAAAGCGCAGAAATTGTCCCGAGCAAAGAACGCTCAACATTCCACGAGATCCGTTGATTGCATTCAGACGATGCTGTCGAGAGAAAAATTCCAGGATAAAAGTAGCCGAATGAATGGACTGTTGAAGAACGATTCTTTGAAAGGGAAAAGCGGGAAAAGCATCTCGATTTTAGGCCTCGCCGACAAGCTGGAGGGAGATTTGGGGTCTCTGAACAAAACTCGTAAAGAAAGTCCGACCGCCTCGCCTGAAAAAGTGCTGCATTTGTTCAGGGAGATTCAGCAGATGCAGAAAATGCAAATGAGCGAGTTGATCGAGAAACAGCAGAGGGAGCAGGAGAAGATGCAGGAAGATTTCAAAAAGCAGCAGCTGCTTTTGCTCATGCAGATCAAGAAGGTTTTGCCGGAGTCTTTGCTGCCTTTTGAGAACGCTGTCATGAAGGAGCAGCAGAATTGTATGACCAATGGCGATGAACGTAAAAAATGTCCCACCTTGAAAAATGTTTTTGCAGAAAATGGCGAAAGAATGCACGAGGTCGTTGGGGGCGATGAGAGAAACGATGCGAGATCTTGGATCGTCCCCAGGCAACTTTTTCCTTTGAATAGCAAAACCGAAAAGCATGTAAGATTTTATATTCGTACTGTTGCAAAATGCAAATCCTAGTTTGCTTTTGACAATGTTATAAAGAATTTTTTCGTTTTGTGTTGCAGCACCAGGCGGCAACTGTGATAAACGCTTACGCTAAGGGATACTTAGTCCGGAGATTAATGACAACGGAACGTATCATAACACTAAAGAATATTTACAAAGAAGCTTTGCACTGTCTGCTGAAACTTCACGTTGATGCGCCGCTCAATCTGTCCGAACTCAATTTTCACCGTCGCCTTCAGCTGCAAGTAAGATTTACTGGAAAATCGAGACAGCAACAAATTATCATTGCAGAATGAAGGAAAATGAAGATGATTGAATTGGTTTTTTCAGTGCGATGCGGCGTCTTCGGAAATCGTAAATCTGTTTTTGCAGAATCCGAGAGACAGGATGGAAATCATCGCCCAAGATCGTGATATCAAAAAGTCTCGCTCGGAAAGACCGAATTCAGCTCGCTCTTCGTATTCTTTCGCAACCCAGCGCACTTTGGCCAGAAAAAAACTCAAAGAGTACGACACAGAGTAATTTGTTTTGTATTGGCATTCGACTTTTCGTTTTATCGGCAGTGTTTGAAGTATAATTGTTAGAAACATTGAATAAATAGTTTCCATAATTCCATAAATGTATAATGCGGTTCTTTTTCAAATGAAATGGAAAATTCAAGATGGTTTAGTAAAAAATGACGAGTTGGTTCATGAAGTACGTTAAGCCTAATGTTTTAGTACAGTGAAGCCATACGTAGAGTTGACCTATTTATTTATTAATATTCTTTATTTTCCTTAGGGGAGGAGAAAGTCAGACGCCTTTAAGTTCAAGCAGATCGTATGTGGTTAGAGCACGATGTCAAACCTGGACATCAAACACAAAAGAAAAGCGTCCGTCCTGTAGTTCAATAAGTTAGTGTCTTCAACTTTCGTAACTCTAAAAATTAATAATAAAAATAGTAAATGTAATTGACCCAAAAATGTCATGACTGAAATAATATTTTTAATGTGCTTTTTATGTTTTAGGTCAAGGAATAAAAAGAAGTACAAGTGCAGGAGCTGTTCGTAAACCATGGCGGTAACATCAAAATGAAGAATTTTGGCATCAGTGATTATATTTATTTTTTGATAAAACAATTGTAGTACTCTTGTGCAAATTTACTTACGCAAATGCTACTGTTAAAAAATTCACGTGTTCACAATAAAACATTTTTGTATAAAATGAAAAAGCCTTGTTCACATCAATTACAACAGCATTATTTCGAATGTTATCAAGTTTAAGATTAATGGCAGGGTAAATTGGTTGAGTACAAAAATACAAATGCAATATACTTATTATTTATTTCTGATGAAAAATAATTTTTTTATAACAATTCCAGTTTATAAAAAATATACATTCACAGTTTTATTATCCTGCAATATTTTACTACAAAGCAATAAAATACAAAAAAACGTTCTAAGCACATTTGCAATTCAATACGCAAATTTATGAATAATCATGTTCATCCGAAGTTATAGTAATCTTCATTAAAATTATTATTATGAAAATGAAAAAGCAATCAAAAAAGTGTCGAACATAAATTTCATGTTTAGGAATAAATTTCCGCATCAGCCTGCTTTCACGAGCGATAAAAGCCAAATCAAAAAAATCTAACACCGTGTTTTTGATACAGGTTTTTTTCGTTCTCTTTGTGCTCTTCCGAGTAGAGATGAGTACGCAACTGGTAAAGCCCAAAGACTTCCGTCTCGCACAAGTCACAGGCAATGTTTCCATTCCTTTTCTTCGGATCCCTGCGCACAAACGTAATCAATAAATAAGTAGCTCTATTGCGAAGCCAAGAATTCGATTAAAAATGCAAAATCATACTCACTCATTAACAATTTCTTTCAAATGTTGAATATGCATCACCATATCTTCATAATCTTTACTAATATTCTCCAAAAACTTGGCGCAGTGCAAAGGGTATATATTATTCGAGATAATATCAATATATTTGGGCCTCATGATCGCGGATTGTTCGCAACTGTCCCAAGAGGCATGATACGGGACATTTCCGACCTTAATAGGATTTCGCTGTTTCTCAAGCAGCTTCAAAAGCTTTTCCCTGCACTTTGTCTGGCACATCTCGATCTCCGAAACGTCATCTCCATGCGTTTCCGGAACTTGCATTGCGGTACACATCCAATGTCTCAAAGCATTGACCTAGAAATCGCAATAAACATCAGTACATAAACAGCAAAAATCAACAAAATAATTACGAAGAATTCAACGCACGTCCATAAGGTCGTCATTAGTGATTTCAACGTCGAAAGTGATTTGCATA
Organism: Zelostemma sp. ZL-2020; assembly: GCA_022816865.1. Classification (NCBI taxonomy): domain Eukaryota; kingdom Metazoa; phylum Arthropoda; class Insecta; order Hymenoptera; family Platygastridae; genus Zelostemma; species Zelostemma sp. ZL-2020. The sequence goes on along the minus strand of JABFQM010000517.1, from coordinate 9,074 downwards.
TCGTGCTCTTTAAAAAGCGGCTCTTTTGTTATAGGGTCATAACCAAGACCACACAGGACTCCGGCGTAGCGGTTTCTAAAATCGTTGCGTTTCAGGTCGACGCAGGGCGCAAAGATCAAGGCCAGAAGCGACGTCAATCCCCGAATGTTTGGCATCAAAGTCGTGTTGCGCAAAGAAAGAGTATTCCCCGCCACGTTTTGAGTTACGCTCGCGGCGACCACGAGCAGCTGCTCCGGTTCCTCCGGATTCGGGTCCAGCAAGATGGCGTTTACCGAAACGTTGTCAATCTTGACTTTCTTGGTGCTCCCGGCAACCACGACGTGCACCAGTTCGACCTCCAAAGGCGAGTGGGGTCCTCTCATGGTCATAATATTCGTACAGTCCTCCAAATCCGGTGGCTTTGGATACATTTGCGTCAAGTACGCATTGTCGTACTGCGACTCCTCGTAGAACTGTCGCTGGAGATCGCTCATTTCCAGATGACGTTGACGGACATCGTGATTCTGCCGGGACAAATATCCTTCCGCGCGGAAAAGCGCGTGCCCTTTTTCAATCATGAACTCATTGACGGAAATCTTCTTTTCTCCATCGCAGATCAGATTCAACGCAACAACGCTGTTGACGACGGAATAGATTTCGCCGTACAACTTGGTCTCGTTCTTTAATAAATCATCGAAATCTTGATAGGCCTTGTGAGTCCACTCGCCGTTGATGTTGCGCAGAATGGACGGTTTGATGTTCGCTAAGACACATTCGAAAGCCAACGCGGGTATGTTGACAAATGTTTTCCGGTTCTTGAAGTTTCTTAGATCGCTGATTCGTGCTTGGGTCTTGAATCCAAAGTCGATCAAAAGCATCTGAGCGTGCTGCTCGTTCCTTTCCAGATAGATACTTTCCACGAGGCCTCGGCAGTACGTCAACATGCCTCTCATTCGATAAGGAGAGAGAATCACATCCCCAATCTTTGGCTTTTCTTGGACAGCCTCGCTCAGTGAGAGATTGTTGGCGTTAGCCTCGATGTTGGTCAACATTTCCATTGTGTCTTGGTCTTTTATGGAAACCCAGAAGTGGCCCGGATCGATAATCTGAAAATCACAACGACGATGAAACTATTTGTACATGGTAACGTTCAATTTTAGAGTCAAAAGAAGAAACTTACATTCGTTATGAAAATAGGAATGAAGGACATGTCGAGCGCCGGTAAAAGCGATCTGATGTTTTTCTTTTTCAGCATCGCCTTCGACTTTGTATCCTGAGACAACAGCAGAGTGTTCACCTGTTCGGAAGGCAGTCCCATCTCCTCGAGTCGTTGTTCCGAAGCATGCTCGCTCATGACAGGAATACACATGTTCATGTCAAGTCGTCGGAGCTTCAAGGCTTTATAAACCGCTGTTGGAACGCGTCCTGGAATATCAGCTTCTTTCTTTGGATCATTGGATGCATATTTCGACAACTTGGAATGATCGCGTTGTGGAAAAGTAACGTAGACCCTGGACGAATTGTCGAAGGAAACTCTGATCTGGTGCAAGGAATTGCTGACCCCGAACTTCTTCAAAACTTCCTGGAACCGCTGAGCATATAAAGTCCCGTTCAACTTCGCCGACCAGCCATGGTAATATATGGTCGTTAGCGGATCATGCCCACCCAGGATTTTCACTCTCGAAAGCCCATCGTCTTCGTGTTCGCCACGGCTGATGAAATAGTTGGGATAAAACGCACCAGCGATGACGACCTTTAAGATCAGAGCGTGGTCCGGATCAGAATTCATACAGTCTTTGTCATGGCCCATAGGGACCACGATCCCATAATTCTGCAACCGCAGGGTTAAATCCGACACCATTGAGTGAATCTCGTACAGTATTTTCAGCTGGATGAAATGCCGATACGCCCAGTTCTTCTCCGACTGCTTGCTGTTGATAGTAAGATTCGCCTTCTCCATCTGCCAGACTTGATAAGCTTGAAGGTACGTCGTGCAGTCGCTCCAGGAACCCTCGGACCAACGCAGCTTCGCGTTGTATGCCTCAATTTTCATATTAAATGGATTGTTAAACATACTCTTGGTCGCCATGCTCGCGCCGATTATGATCGTGCTTCGAAGAACGCCAAAAGTATGACCCAAGGCAATTAATCTGGCAATGTGAATGTCAACTGGCAAATTTGCCATTAATCTCCCAAGGCTCGTCAATTCTCCGTCGAAAGGGTTGTCATCTATCCGGTTCAAAAGAGCACCGATTTCCTTCAGCAGGAGGATCGTTGTTTCCAGGTTAGCGAGATCCGGTGGATCCAGAGACAAGGCCAATATTGCTTTGGGCTCCCCCATGTCCAGGAGTTTTGCGTTGAGAACCAGTTGCTCCAGAGGCGCTCGCAGCATTTCAGGAGATCCTTCGGCGGCAAATTCGTCCTGAGGAATCGGATAAACATTTTAGTATGAAATCGATACGTTGATTTCAATCGAAGAATTGAAAAATGCACCTCGTAAATTGATATTGGAACGAGGCGGTAAACTCTTCCGTCCATGACTCGACCGGTTCGTCCTGCTCTTTGCTCGCAATTCGCCTTGCTTGCCCAACTTAGTTCTAAACATTTGAAATTGGTGGCGGAATCATTCACCAAGACTTTCGTGAGACAGAAGTCAATAACTGTAACAGAAAGATTGCGTTATTGCACGAGAAAATGTGAATGCGAATGAAAATATTGAATAATAAAACGCGGCGCGACGTACCATATTTAACACGGGGAACAGTAATACTGCTTTCAGCGATATTTGTAGATAATATCACTCGTCTATACCCTACTTGAGGTGGCTCAAAGATTTTTTGCTGTTCTTCGTTAGTTATCATCGAGTGGAGAATTATGATATCCCACTTGGTACTTTCATACTTTTTCGCCATCATGATGTTATACATTTCCTCGATTTCCCAAATTCCAGGCAGAAACATCAAAACGACATGACGATCGTAAGTCTCCGTGCTCCCGCTGTTAACGTGATCTTTTTTGTCAATGTCGTCAAAAACTATTAACAATTTCGCACTAAATTCCATCATCTTCGAAGTGATTTTGGGTTCGTCAAATGAAATTTCAGGAATCTGTAACGAAAAAATGGAAACTTTTTAAAGGCTCTGTTAACACAAACAATTTCGCTTCGAAAATGAAATTTCAATCTTACTTTGCCAATGGAGTCCAGCTGACAAAGAAAAAATTTATTGACCTCGTAACTGGACCGTTTCCCGAGATCGATGATTGGCGCCGGCACGAGCTTTTGATTAGCCACAGGAAACGAAAAATATCTACCAAACTTTTCAGGATTAATTGTGGCGGACATCAAAATAACTTTGACGGAGCGAGAGTTGGTGCGCAAGAATTTCCGCACGACCAAGAGCACAAAGTCCATTTCCTGGTCCCGTTCATGGACTTCGTCCAGGATGACGTGCGTGAAATCTAGCATGTGCTTCGCATTGATCAACTTTCGGAGGAGCACCCCAGTTGTACAGTAAGTCAGTCGCGTGTCCTGAGACGTGTTGTTGGACATGCCCACTTTATATCCCACCAAAGTCCCGAGAGGCCAGTTTCGTTCTTGACTGACTCGTTTAGCTATACTGATTGCGGCGATACGTCTTGGCTGCGTCACTAAAAGAAAAAAGCGTTGTTCAATCATATAATAATGATAAAAAGTTTTCAACAATGGCTCGGGAATAAAGCATTACCTATAATATTGCAATGTTCTTTTTTTCTAAAAGAATGGTCAATTATGAATTGCGGTACTTGTGTGGTTTTACCACATCCAGTGGGCCCTTGGATAATCACAACTGGATTCGTCTCAATCATGTCCACAATTTTCTCTTGGTAAGTATTTATTGTCAATCTTTGCTTTGGACGATAAGTGAAATCATAAGTTCGGTAGATTTGGGTATCATCCACCCCGTTGAAATCTGCCATGGTCGATGCTGTTCCAATGGACACGTTGTCAAACGAATCAGGGTTCTCCAAAGTCCTTTCTGCCTAAAACCGAAATTTAAATTGTTCAATTTAAGTTTCTTCTCAGTTTGAAAAGATTTACTGGCATTTGGAGCAGATGAAATTCAAAGGTTTTAGAGCAGCACCTCAAACATTTGTCGCTCTTCCTCTTTTTGGTAGGCAGCGACATACGTGTAACCGCGGTTATTAATTGATCTCTCGTGTGGCGGTTTCGCCAATTCCTTTTTGAGTTCCGACATATCCTTCGGGACATGTTTCCTGCTGCTCGGGGGAGGTATTATAATTTTCTTCAAGGGCTTCTTCCCGCTCATGAAGGCTTTCAAATCCATACTTGCAGATTTTAGCTGTAAAAAGATGATTTGTTTTCAAAGTTTCGAACTTACATAACGGCGTTTTCAATTGGTGTTCTCAAGGCCGTGTAATTAAAAAACGTGAAAAGTTTTTTATGGACAAAATTTTCCACTCGATCATGTACTCGTCATGAAAACGAAAATTGCATTTGAAAACTCTTTGAATATTTTTCTCTAGAAAATTTAATTCGTAAAAACTAGGAAAATGATATTTGAAGTTAGGATTTCACGAACAGTTTTTCACGAAAAATGTGTGATTGTTACTTACTTTTGTTTTTGGTACATTCTGCTTCGATTTTCGAAACTTAGATTAGGCGTGACCACGCGTACCTGAATCTGATAACAATCTGATAACAACAATCTTATTATTTGTGGTGTCATGTGCTAGGTGCCTGGAGGTGCCCGAACGACGCTCAATGTGCACGTGTGTGCATGTGTGCACCTAATCTACTGCGTAATCCACCCCCACCTAATTTTTAGGGTCAAAAACGAAATATTCTCTGTAATGTAGCGCCATCTATGAAAGTTGGCGCTAGAAGTGGAAAGTGGAAGTGGAACACCCCGGTTTCTACCTTATCGGTTTTTGTGGTTTTTATTAATAAAAACTTCGATACAGTTTCGACACTCAATTTAGATCCATCGCCGATTTTAGTATTCAAATCCGGAATCTGATAATTCCATCCTATAAACCATTACAGAGAGCATTGCACAATTAAATTACGTAAAATGATAAATTATTCGAGAACCAACGGTTTCAGTAGTAAAAAATACCTAATTCATCGTTTTAACAAGCAGAATTTTCATGTTTTATAAGTTTCTGATACATGAAAAATTAAATAAATCGCGTTCGCGCGCGCGTCGCGCGAGGCACCACGTGCCACGTGCGAGGCAGACACGTGCTCAAGCGAGTCGCGCGCGATTTTTACTAAACTCTCTGCAGGTCTTGCAATTTTCACGAAATCAATCTAGCATTTCACAAAAAACTTCTTACAACCTTACAGAACAACTTTGCCTCTGCAAGTTTTTTTAGCTCCAATTGCCCTCGATAATTTTTTAGATTGAATGTTGCGAAAATGAAATTTGTCAAACATTGGTTTGCAATCAAAAAAGATATGCACTTAATATATATTTCCAACGACTTGCTGTAACTTTCTGGCATCGCTACAGTATTACCTGTCTAAGAATTAAATTTCAAAGCATTCCATCAAAAATTCTCCGAGTTTACCGCGATTCAAGTTTTAAAAAACATCGATTTCCACGAAAAAAATTGTTTGGTTTTTAATTTTTATCTCGAAAAAAAAGAATGAAAACGAAAAATTGTAGGAGACAAAAATATTGATATTTACGTTCTCTGTAACGTTGAATGTTTTGTTTATCACTTTTACCACATTTTAATTTCCTTCGAGCGCTAGTCCCGTTGTTGCATTGGGACCCTCAATACTTATTATTATTTTCATTTCACATCAGGAATATTTTATTATCAATTTTTCTTCGTGTTTTCCTTTCGGCCACTTCTAAATTGTATACATGAAACTAATTAAATTGTAATTACTAAATAAAGGTCATTTTCTAATTCATTTTCAAGCAAAAAAGTGTATTGTAAAAATAATAACGTAACAGCTTTTTGTTATAAACAACGATTGTACATTATAATTTTATGTATAAACCTTTATTTCGATAAACACGCATTCAGAGATACAGAATAATGTAACGTTTCGTCTTTCCCTTAAATTCCTGAACATATAAATGCGTAAACCCTTTATTCCATTGCTCGCTTTCGGTGCTCGCTTTCAGAAACCGTCCCGAAATACTTCAGGTACACAGAGAAATGCAACTATGATAAATTGCATTTCTGAATGTTTCGTCGTATACATTCCAGCCATTCATGATTAACTGAACTTTACGAACTTGGATATTTACATTACTTTAAGAAGAGAAGTTTCAGCAATTTCAGAAATATAAAACATCGATTCTACAAACATCGAAATCCTACAAAAGTCGAGACATTTGATAGCGTAGACAATAACTTGAATAGAAACTCAAAAACATGTACTAAGTATATCATCATCAACATTTCCTACATTTCATTTGTAAATATCTCCTATGTCAATAAGTTACATAATTTATAGTATGATTACTTTGCAAATTCGCCTATGTCGATGTCAAAAGTAACAAGTGTTTATTGAAAATATTAATTACTTCTTGCGATCTTTATCTTGGGGTATTGAATATTTGCGTGTGGCCACACATTTTTACACTGTGATTTTTGTAACGCTTTCGTAAATATGTTACTTCGTCAAGCAATATGCTAAATAAATCGCTATAAGAAAACTGTTCCTAGTGTTCAATCCTGTGAACACTCGTCTTTCGGAGCATCAGCCGGAGGATCTACAAATAAAAAAAAACCAAGAAAATTAAATAACCAATTCTCATCGAGTTCAATAATTAATTTCCAAAGTTACCGTACCGTAGAACATGCAACGTTTGATTTTCGCGGTATTGTATCCCCCGCAAGATGGACATTTCAATCCCACCACGTGAAAAGGAATAATTGCCTCCTGCAAAATAAATGTAAAAATGTATACTTCGCATCGAAAACATTCGAACGCGGGAAATCACCTTGTGGCAATCTTTGCACAAAATCTCAGCCTTGTAATTTAAGTAATCCGTCGGCATCGGCGTGTGCAGCACCTCGTCGTCGAGGTATTTCCACAAGTGCGTCATGTCCACGAGACATTCCTGACAAATAGGGCAAACGTAGTGGCCCGATTTCAACAAATTTTCGAAACAAGTGCGATGGATCAAATGACCGCAGCTGGGAATGTGACACGGAATGCGACTTGTGTGAATATCCTCCATGCAAACGGCGCAGTTTGTTCTTGACACGTTCTCTATGCACTGAAAACAAAAACATTATTTTAAAAACAGCGAATTCAAATCGGAATGAAAAATGTCGAAGAATATCGAACCCTGTGTCTCGTCTCCAGTTCCGTAGGTAAACACATGTTGCAAGTGGCGCAATGAAAGTATCGGTCTCGTCCTCCGAGTCTGCAAATGCCGCAACTATCGCAGTGATACTGCTTTTTGTCCTCGTCGTCGAAAAGGTTGCACTTGAGGCAGGTGTAGTTTCCGAACTTGACGTCGCAGTTTTTGCATCTTTCCTGAACCGATTGACGCACGTCGCACATCACGCAGACCAATTCCGTCACTTCCTTCCGCTTTATCGCGTGATCCTCGTTCTCGTCGTGGCAGAATCGACACGTGTAAATCTTGTTACAGCACGGCGTCTTTAAAGCATAAAAAAACGTTACTAAAAGCTCTAGAAAATTATTAAAAATGAAAGATCCAGCGCTCACGACAAATTTAGATTTTCGCTTGTAATGCTCGCAGCCGTAAGTTTTCTCCTCGGGATTCGAGTCCTTCAACGTTTCCACTTCTGTTCGGCTTTCTTCCTTGGTCGACGTGCTTTCCGCACTTGGATCACCACCCTCCATGTTTTTTCCGCGATTTCAACTGCTCAATAGAAATCTGAAATGAAGTTGATAATTAGTATTGAAAAAAAAAGGTTCGCGCATCTAGTTACGGGATTAAAAAATGCGTCGTTAATCGATCAAAGGTTTTATGAAAATGCACTGCTCGTCGCTCAACGAGCGTGAATAATTGTGTAACTGACATCTCCATTCTTTTTTTTCGCGCATATCATTTGATATACCTATATGTTCCCTCAAAATATAACCACCATATTTGTCTTGATCAACGAGACGAAGACGACATACATTTTTTCCTCGAAATAACAATCTCGCGGTTGAACGCTGCTTTCACTACTTTTAACATGCATAAAATGATAAAAGAGAGATTCTCGCTCATCGCCAAAACTGTAAATTATTCAATAAACTCGAAACATGTTTCTGGCATTTAAACCATTCTCTATTGATTACACTGGACTAATTATTACGAATCGAATTATGTAATAAATCGAGCTAAATGAAGATGTCCGTGCCAAGTTGAATTCAAGTTGCAAAATTGTACCTGCAATTGTGTTTCTTATTACTGTCGAACGTAGATATGGGTATTTACAATCGAACACACTGACATCGTACACGACAGCACGAGAGCTTGGAATGTGTGCGTGGATATTAAAGGCGAAGCGGCGTTGAAAAAAGACAGAGAACGGAAGTCTTTCTTTATCTCCCCACGAAAGGAAAAGAGATGCTCGATTGCCGCATCGATTTACAAATTTGAATTTCAAACGTTCCGCGACGTGTCATTTGTTTCCGATTGAAAAAAATTCATATCGAATAACAAGTTCACGATATAAATAAAGAATTGTTTTCTTTCCAAAGCACTTAAAAGTATGAACTTTAGCGAATCATCGGAAAATAATTGACAAAGTTTTTGCTTATTTTTACACAGGGCATAGTTGATAATGTTTGAGAGAAAAGTATAAACAATTCATCTTTTTTCTATAAGCGAAACTCCGGGAAGTCAATTTTAAATTTATGAAACTTTAACAATGCCTTTCTCGGTTCGTAAAATTTATTCGCATGAAAAATAATTATAATTACGATTGAAATGAAGCATCAAAGATTAAATGAAAGCACGAAGCGATGTCACAGCAACGTCCACGGAAATTGTATATTTTGAGATCCAAAGAAAATCTATAGCTGGACGCCCAACCTTGTCACTGCGGGCGAGGTATTTATATTTATGTGTAAGGTGCGAGGTCTATGATAACACGATCAATAAAAT
>JABFQM010000516.1:0-33853 GCA_022816865.1 Zelostemma sp. ZL-2020 | reverse complement strand
ACTGTTGGTCGATATGTGTGTTTTTTGATTTCTTGGTTTTATGATTTTGTATTCTTTGTTTCTTTTATTTGTACTATTCTTGTCTGCTTACTTTTCTGTTTTTGTGTATTTTGTGTTCTTACTATCATCTTCTCTCATTTTCTTTCCTCCCTGTTTTCGTTCTGTTTTTCCTTTTTTTTTTCTTTTCTTTTTTTTTTCTTTTTTTTTTTCTTTCTTTTTTTTTTTTTTTTTTTTTTTCTTTCTTTCTTTTTTTTTTTTTTCTTTCTTTCTCGTGGAATAAAGACGATTTGCCTGATAACGTAAAATAATTCATGCAGAATGTGGAATTCGATGTACATCCAATATTTATCGTTCCCAATTTGATCAATCTAAGAAACGGTTTAAATTTTTTATCAGTATTTCATCGTTCTGTTTGATTTCAGCTTCGAATTTGACTTCCCAGCAACGAGTACTTACTTTCTCGAATAAAGAAAAGCGCAGTATTATTTCATCTTTACATGATAACCGCAATGATCAATCATCTTTCTTACTCTCATTTTATTACGCGTATCGTCGATATTACAAGATATCGCAATTGCGGAACAATCTGTTCGTTCTCGTACTCTTCGTCAATCTTTAAGTGAATCCTTTCCAGAGTCATAACCGAGTTTCTTTCTTTACTCCTTTTTCCGTGGACAATACAATTCCACGGGAATACTTTTCCCCTTTTCTTGTTTCAAACTTTCCTTTCGATATTCAAAAAAGATTCGAGAATCTTCAGAGAAGCCGGCATTATTCAATATTTTTTATCGAGTTTGCGGAGTCTTCAACATCTGACAGCTGCCGTTGGCGCAAAAAGTTTTAGTATGCATGTACGCTTTCTTTTTGGTAATTCGTAACATGTGGGATTTTATGGTAAATAATTTCACTCTATTCCATATCGATTTGTAATTTGTTTCTTCCGAAACTTGGGTACTTTTTTTTCAACATTCATTAACGTGGTTGCAACGTTGTCACCAAAGCGGCTCAATCCTCGATACTTAGCTCGTCTCGTTGAAGAGTAAAACTTTTCTTCCGTAATAAACGATGATGGTTTTTATTATCTCAACAGGGAATACGAAGCGAGGGAGAGGAATGATGTAGCAGTAAATGCATGTCACTGCATCTACTAAATAAAGCAGGAGGAGTGACGGGGCTGGTAATTTATTATTTCTCCATCTTGACGCGCAACCTTCTTTTTCATGGAACATGATACATCGCGGATAATTGAACTCAACTTTAACCAAGATACAATTTTTCTGAAAGGATACCCAAACTCGATATCTTTTTTCATAAAGCAACCACTTTAATCCAATAATTATGTTATCGTCGCTATCACGAGTTCAAGCAGTGGAAGCAACGAGAAAAACCTTTTGTCTTCTAGTGATTGCCTGTTTAATGAATTTCTCAAACTTCGAGGTTTCTCGATGTGGAATTGGAAGATGCGTTGTCGAAGAAGGCGGATTTGGCGCAGCTCTTTAGCGAATGCAAATATACAAAATTGTGTTTCCAAGATGGATTTAGGTGCAAGCTGATGGAATTTTCCATTCGTAGAGCGGTAACAATGTCTTACTATTTTCCAGCACTGACCTGTGTTTCACATAGTATTGCCAACTTTCTGTTTCAAATGAATTTGAAATCGGTTTCTTTATTCATGGGTTTCGCACATTTACATAGTCTTTGAAAAAAATAGTAGAATAGTGGCAAAAACTTTGCGTGTGATTAAAAAAACCCGCAGGGTCTGGGTTTCAAACCACAAATGGAGAAGTTGAAAAGAATACCGAGCAGAAGCGAATGAACGTATCGGAGTAAAAACAAATAAACAAACTTTCCCGGAAATCCGTCATCACTTTGTTACTAATTTGATTGCCGATGGACCTATCGCAACAGTTGATGATCCTTGAAAAGAGTGCAGCGGCACGATGGCCGATACCCTTTTTCTACTTGAGTTTGAAAATGGGGCAAAAGCAATGCGCCCGAGTAGACCCCATCTCCGCGCTTTAGGTTTATTACATGTTCAAGTTTTCATCAACGTAATTAGAAGATCAGTAGCTCAAAAGCGATCTCCTAATTTTGTCGCGTATCGCGCTTTTACGAAAAAAATTAGTGATTAGCTTTACGAAATGACATTATGAAATGAAATTGAAACAAAGCGATGGAGTACAGAATTTTTAATCTCATGGAAAGCCCATACAGTATTTTCGTTTGAACAGATTAATTTCGTTTCACGTGGAAACTTTGCGCTTTAATGTATTGAAATTACGTTGAAACATTTCAATTTCTTCGGAATCTAATTTTTTGTTCATGCGTTTGAAATCCGTGGAAATACGTACATGGAGTTCCTACGAGATTGATTGAAATCCGAGTTCTGTCCTTTAGAATTATATTTTACCTCGAATATTTAGACGTGTTTTTGATTAAAAAGCTTCGGATTATCGACGAGAGTAATATCGTCGGTAAAGCGTTTTCAGGACGTTACTTTTTCAACGTCTGTCGCGATGAAGCAAGTCACAGGGTATTCTTTAGGGTTTCAGTATATATTCTGACGCAACAGCTTGACAGAAAGATAATATTAGAGGTCGCTTTGTATGCTGTCAGGGCTTCTTTTATTACATACTGACGTATTTACTATCTTTCCCCAATTCCCCAAAATATGTAATTTTTTTAGGTTTCATTAATCCAGATATCTTTTTATTTCGATTCCTCGCAAAGGCTTCAGACGTCTGCAAGTATTGAGGAGATTTTTCTCGTTTCACCTTTTTATTTTTCATAGCGGTCTTCTCGTACGAAGGAGCATGTTACCAGATTTTTTCCTGCTATAAATTAAGCGCTTTTCTCCGACATTTGCATGAAGCTTTGGGGTGTTTCTCTAACGACAGCTTGAACGACGAGACTTAATTTGAATTTACCGATGACCAAGTCTGCCGCTACCACAGATATAGAGCAATATGCGAACTCCGCATAGAGATAATGTTCGACGTCAAAGTTACTCATTAAAAAAATTCGTTTTCCCGTCCGTCTCGTTTTTGCATAAAATCTTGATGTTTTTCCATGGATTTTTTTTTTTAATACTTCCCCGAAGCTCTACGCGTGGCGAGGCAAAAGTTGAACATTCAAAATTAATTTTCATTTCCAAAGTGTCAATCACGAGGCAATCATTTTTTCTAAAACGTAATTTAATAATCTCCTAATCATAATCTTCGAATCTTCCCAAAAATTCAACCATTTCCCTATCAATTTCGATATACATCTCCCTTTTATCTTTGAGATTGTAAAATTCCATTATGCATTATGCAAGAAAGAATTTACGATCGAGAAAACGTTATGGCTGCAACAATGTTCCCTTGGTAAGAAAATGCGCATGAAAAAAAGGATGCCTTAGCAGATACGGATCGACGTAAGGGCAATGCAAGAGCGACGTCACATATATGGTACAAATCTGGTGATGCAACGTAACATACATGGCACATATATGGTCTAAATCTGCCGGGGTGGCGTTATGACGACAATGATTGTCGGAAGTCAGTAACCGAGGGCGGTAATTAAGTACGAGATTCATGACGAAGCAGGCCGGGCACAAAGTTAGTCTTGTAATTTTCAGGCGCTTGAATGAATATATTCCACAAGGGCGGTGTCGGCGGATTACGGGGGCTTGCAACCACTTTTCGCCGCGGACAAAAAAGTGGAAAGAGGATCCGATGTAAAATACAATCCCCACGATATACTGCTATCCGATAGCGTCGAGTCACACCTTCCTTTTTACCCTTTCCTTTCCTTTCCTCGTTTATCACCGACCACGAGTCCTGTCCGTAAATTCCTCTAAACCTCCCGGTTACATTTTTATCATTTTCATTCTACCGCACTGCAGTGCCCCACGCTCCTCCTGTAGGTACTCTCTCTATCTTTCTCTATCTCTCTCTTTCTCCCTCTGCTACCTACCAACTACCTACCAGGCGCACTTCAGGATTCGAGAGACAGTTCAGTTCAACGGAATCGCTTAGTTACTGAGCGGAGGAAATACTTCAGGCTCGAATTGAGAGTAAAATGCTTTGGGCGACCGAGCAACGGATACCGCACCTCATTATTAAAGTCGTACAAAATGCTTTCGAGAATTTAACTTCGTATATTTGTATAGTCGCAACTTTTATGCGAGTTTCTCTTGTATTCTATACCTACGCTAATATGTATTGAACGTTCTGCGGAAATTGGAAAAAAAAAGTTGGGCAACTTTTGCTTATACTCTTTTAAGCCCAAAACCTGTTGCTATAAACTTGCCAGTACTTACATTTGCCCCTTCGCTGCGGGCTTTTGGAAAATTCGAAACTTAATGCAATATTCATAAAAATAATCGCGGGCGTATATCTTGTATATGATTATGAGGTCGTGGAAGCTTTCTTGAGTCCATGAGATTTATGTCGATCAAAACAACAGATCTACAAGCTCGAGGGAATCTTCGCACGCTTCAATGCGCGTGTTTTACTTGGATTACGTCGTCGCAGCGGAGTATTCGATAGACAGTGATTAATTTCGCGGCGTTTCATGACTGAAACTAGCACTATGACAAAGTTTTTCGCGAGTTTAACCAAGTTTCAGTAGTTTTTAGTAACATTTCGAAAATTTGTAACATTCAACGCTGAGTCTGATGAGTCTGATGAAACAGAAAATGTAAAAACCGTAGAAAAAAATCCCTTGTCCTGACTTTCCTCGGTATCATTCAAAAAGTGTGTAGAAAAATTTTCAGGTCAATTCTCTCGCCTCGATGAAGAAACAAGAAGCATTATTTTCTATCTTTGCAACTTCGAGTATAAATATCGCGTACGATTCCTCCGTTTCCGTGGATTTTAAAAGCCGCGCATGTATGGTAAATGGGGCCGAAGCACGTTACAGTATACTTTCTTGAAAAGACGAGCGATCAATGAGGGAAAATGAACTCGGGCAATGAAAACAAAAAGAGGATAAGGTTTTGCCATCCGCTGAGGTAACCCTGCGAAAAGTTTGAATTATGAGCCATAAAAACTTTTCAAGCTTAAACGATTAAGTCGTAGGTAATATAGCGCCGACTATCTTCGTTATTCTTTATTTTCGTCTCTCTCATTTCATACGTACGTGCATGGCTGCATATACAAGCTATTCGGTAGTTGGGCGTATATATACAGTTATAATAACGCCGAGCGACGGTTACGTGATACGAGATTCTGCCTAGATTTCAGGACGTTCCAGTTCCGCATTATATGCCAACACTAGCTACGAGAAAACCATATTTTAGGGCGACTTAAACTGTCCCACTTTAGGACGGCAATTAAGACGAGAGAGAGAGAGAGTGCTCCCGATAGTTTGCGCCGCAAAAGCCACCAAAGTGAGATTTCAAGAAGCTTTAATGTGACCGTCCGAATCGCGATGCCGTACTTTACCGCTGAAAAATTTCTTGCATATTACAAATGAATCTTCTCCCACGTTCTGATAATTTTCTCGCTCGCTTATCACCACGAAAAACTAGCCAAATTTTCCCTATTTTCGCAAAGTCGGATGGAATCGCGTCTTCAGATTGTCAGTGCATTTAATCATCGGTCAAAAGTTCGCGACAATTGTCTCATTTTCATGAATATTTCCGCGCTTTAAGCCAGAAACTGCTAAAGTTATGCTAGCTCACTTTTTTTCCCTTTCTTTTCGCTAACTCGTCGCCGGTACCATTCTGCATCGAGAGCTTCGCCTCATGAATATCCCGTACATAAATTCACCTTGGTACCATCGAAATATCACTGGACCCGAGTGTATGCAGGGTAGTAATAGAAAGGAAAATTGTGAACAAAGGCCGAACGGGACGTCAAGCTATGCAAAAGTAACGTTTCTTAGAAATATGAAACAGAAACTTGATCATCTGAGACTTTTTCAACTTTTCCCGGTGCATCGCAAGAAGAATGCGAATGTCCAAGATGTTCCCATACGACGAACTTCTTTCCCATAAGAAACCATCGTTTGTAGCTTTTCGAATTTGCATCCGTGAAGCAAATAAAAATCAACTGATGATTACACACGATACTCGTATATCATGGTAAAATAATGAGATTCGCACTGAGAAAAATTTTTGGACAAAAAGATATATTTTTTGTTCACTTCGAACAATTAAAATTCGTCTAGTTGTGTCGTCGCACTCTGAAATCGTCAGAGACCGACACAATGAAAAACATTGCGCAATTTGGTCTCGGAAATTATGTAAACATGAGAGCGGAAAAGATTTAGACAATTTTCAAGATGACATAAAACGAATAAGAAAACGAAGATTCAACAGAACTTTTTATTTATCGTAACCGATTAAGCTATTGAACTAAAATAACAATCAGAAATTGTTCGATGTATTACTTTACACTAAAAATGTTAGACGATTCGGTAAATTAAGAAAATAAACAACAACAGTGAAGTATTTTTGTCTGTTTTCAATTTATAAAGATGATAAAAATGTTTCTTTGAAGATATGTATACCACATAACAAAAGTAACCGATTGCAATTATTAATAATTTTCTTTTGTTGATACAACAGAAAAATTTCGTTTTCATGAAAAATAACTGAACATTTATGAGTTAAAATAACAGAACTGAGATTTTCCGTCATTTCGACTAAAGTTTAAGTTGTTTGAAGTGAATATTTTCAGTTGATCTGACTGCTGCACATTTTTCTTAGTGCAGTCTAGAGGAAAAAATCACTTGAATACCTGAGAGTCGACGCGTATTGTTAACAAACAACATTAATGTCATACACAGACGTTTATATTCTAAAAGCAATTAAGATACAAGAACGGTAGCTTCCTCTTGGCTGGCTCGTTCTATTTAACCTAAACTTCTAGAAAGGGCCTTCCCGGAACAAGCTGCAGTTTTCATTTGAATATTCGTGCACGTGGCAGGTAACTATTTGACTGTGAAATAATAACCTCATTAGAGATCAACTCCATGCGAAATCGAGGGGAAATAATATATGTATTCTTGGATGTCGATAGATTTCGTAACAATGGCATTATTGGACTCCTCGCACAGCGCATTGTCTCGTTGATTAAAAAAAAAAATAATGTGAATCAAGAGTTTTTTTAATAATAAACAAAACCTAGGGAGTACAATAAATATAAAATAATTACCCGCTTGTGGCAAAATGCTACTATTTCGGGCAGTGGTAATTAAGAGGACCATTATCACTTGGCAATTTAGGTAGTCGTTGTACAGTGTTTCACTACAAGTGTGCTCAAACAGGAAGCTGGAAAAATATGCCATATTCAAATCCTATCATCCATGTGCGTTTCTTCAATACGCCGAACTACGGGACTAAGTAAGTCGTATTTTTCTGCCACAATTGACAATGCACGATGACAAAACAGATGCGTTATTTGTGCGAGCGGAAACGAAGAAAGCAAAGGACACGTTTCCCGACATCGACATCATGAACTTTCTGGACAGTATAATCGAGCAGTGTGTTGACTTTTTGGAATTGTAACGTCATGTTTTTCATGTCGTAAAATAACCCCTCGATTGAAGAGCGGAAGCATATGCACATCACTCGTGTACGATAATTTAATAGTGTACTTCATAGGCAGTCCTGATAAGTGACTATGAAAATAAGAGACGGTGAAATTGAACATCACATTATCACATTAAGTAATTGTAGCAATGCAGATAAAGACAATTAATTATTGCATCAATTATCGTAATACGCAGCGCGCAAAGGAATTTCGAAGCTTGCAGAGCTGAAGAAACGCATTTGTACGTTTTACGGAAAAAGAGCAAACAAGAAGTTTCAAAAATGAAAAAGTTGCGTTAAAAGTCGTTCAATTGTAATGGGTAAATGTTTTCAATCTCGTTAAATTTAAATCTACATGAATTGAGCAAGTTTGAGAACAAGAGCGATTTTAATGGCTGAGTTACGCTTTTAGAGCTTTTAAGCCCCCGCGTTAAGCTGGGATTTATTTGTAGCTGGTACGCATTTGGAAAACAATTGACCTTATTGGTATATGTCCTCGATAAATGGCCTTCATTTTACTAAATTTGATACAACATTTGAATTAACGTTAAAACTCGGACGTATTTTAATTTTAACTCATCAGGAATTTCTACGAGTTTTAAACCCGAGGAAGTTTTTCGTTGAAAAATGGAAAAAAAGTGCGAAAATATTTGTAGCGAAAATGAGAAAAATGCAAAAGTTCTGTGACACTTTGACTTTGTGATGTAAAATTATGTAGGGGGACCGGATCACTTTCCACTTATTTTCATTTCAACTTTCGCTGTACATCGAATCACGGATTAACAAATTTTATTCCAGTTGACAATTCGAATTCTTCTTACTAAAAAATACTGGTAAAAGCGCAGAGGAAAATTAATTAAAGTTGTGAAAACTAGGTTTCAACGGCGCAAGTAGGACAACCAAGAATGGAAATGTCGATATCACACTTCAGTATCTTGCCGGCACTCATATTCAAGACCTAGTCGATCCACTCGTCGCTTTCATTTCGTCCCTGTGAAAACTCTCGAGATGTCTCGAGTTCGCCCAGCGATTTGATGAGTGTATAGAAGGCAACGTCTCCTCCTGCTCAACGCAGGAATTGGAAAAACAAAAGGAATTCTCAGCTTAGGCAAAAAGGTTCTGGAAAGTTGCATCGCGCCTTCGAAAGTCGGGTTAAATTGTGAAACTTTGCCGAAGCCCAAAAGACGCGCGACATCAAAATAACGAAAGTGCCGGTTAATCGAGTGTAATTGAAAGAGAAAATGACTCGGAACGATATTACCGAATGATGCAAATTGCGTGTTCCGTAATTTTCGCTTTTAAACGAAAGTCCGAGAGGTGCTCGATGATTTTACATAGAACAGTAATTACATCGTCGATTAAAACTTTCATTATCTCACAAGCAGCATGTAATTATACAATGTCGTTTATCGCGATAATCTATTTTCTACACCCCATTCCCCGTTCAAACCCCCTGAACGCACAAATGCCTGATTAACTATACTGATTCGGTATCGCGGACACAGAAGTTTATCTTCACGATGCGGAGAAGTAATTGCGGTTGACACGTAATCCAGGCATTAACCAAACAGAAATTGTCGTTAATGTTGCGGACGAGCTCGGATAAGTTTGATTATAAATAAGGCAGACGTGACTGCCAAGACGTAACGAAATTTGCCATAGGTGTATTGGATTCAACCAATTTCTTATTCAAAACGTGCTATTTGGCGCATCGTCCTGCGACAAGCAGGTGATTCGCCGAAAGAATCTAATACGAAGAAAAGTTTCTTCAACAAGAATCAACACCGCCGTCAATCGTTTAATTAGTCCACGATTCTAATCTGTTTCAAGGCTCGTGTCATCGCCCTTGATTGATGTTCTATCCTGGTGCAAGATTCAGGACCGAGTGAAACAATTTCTTCAAGTATCAAGCACGATTTTCGATCCCAAAGGCGCATTCACCAGCGACAAACTTTGAAATTCCAAAGCCACTAATTACGAGGCGCAAGTACCTGCGATGCGAAGACGTCTTTGATTAACCGAATTAAAAGCCAAAAGTTTTCTTTGCCATAGAAATAGGTTTGCAAGAAATCTTCGAGTCATCCAAGCCCGCTTTCATTTTGTGATATTTACTCGACATCGCGCTATTGTTCTCGAGTCTTTAGCTTCATTGAAATTCATGTTAGTGTATGCAGAGAGCAGTTGAGTGACGAAGATTTTCTTGATATTATCTAATGCCGTTCACGCTTGAGACATGCGCTGAGCGACTTTGGCTAACTTGCTCGAAGGCGAAGGAGCAATACACGGCAAAAGAGCAAGAAGACAAGAAACATAATGACAGAAGCGACAACAGCAAAGTACCAAGTAATACTGTGAAACCCAAACTCCTAACTGGAGCTAACTTCGCTAGCCTAGTCCGCCTCCAATCTTTGCTCCGAGCCTTCGACCATAATGAGCGGTTCTTCCTTGGAAAAATGCATTAATAGACGGTGGAATAAGAAATTCTACCGCGGAAAAATGACAATGCGTCAAAAAAGAAAATTGCGTATTTTGATACAGGATCCAATTAAAAAATGATGAAAGATTCATTCTTTTCCACCGAACTGTAACTTTTTATATATATCTCGTATTGCGATCGAAGCAATACGGATTTATTAAATTTCAATGCGTCAAAGAATCTACTTGTGCATTCGGTGAAAAAATATTAATTAAATTAATTTTCGATGCGCAAAGCGATGTTTGTTGCGTGCTTGACGAGATGGATAAATCAACATAGTTCATTTTCGGTACTAATTCGTTATCGTATATGAACTATCATTTCATATGATTGATCGGATGAATCGGATATACGGTCACGCGATGTCCACTGCAGCGCTTTAAATTCATGAATTCTTGTGTATAAGCAATTAGGTCATAGACGGCGAATCGCCATCGCCAACTAACTTTCATAAAAGCCTTTTAAAATTCCGCCGATGCTCTATTCTTCTCGATGCAGTTCGTGCAAACTTCAGGAGTTATTAAATAGATTCATTAAAACTTGAATTAAAAACTATCAAACGGTGTCGCGTTCGACCCTTCGGAAATAGCGGTCACGGGCTCATCGAACAAAATGAAAAAATTTACGATGAAAGCCCGCAAAATACATGTACGAGATAAACTTTCGATGATAAATCATCGCGAACGAATGAGAAAGAAGATGCGGAATAAAATGTACGATTTATGAATTCCAGAATAAATATTTACCTAATGCCGCCTCGGATTGTGTCATAATTCAACATACGTGGGCCGTGTTTCCAGATTACGTAACCCGTGGGGTGGGGTACTTGACTAACCACGCACTTTAGTTCTATGGTACTGCCCGCTTTGTAGAATTTATCCCCTGCCGTGGCCCCGTGCTCGTCCACTATTTCCACTTTGGGCACTGAAACATAAAATATCAAGACGCAATTTAATTATATCGTCTCGAATCCCCGGGCGGCTAAAGAGAGAAGAAATTTAATCGGAGGCGTAATGGATTCAATTTCTTCTCACTTTGCGGGAAAACTCATTCTCTTTTTTTGGGGGGGAAGGAGAGACTTTTCTTTTATACAAAAACTTTGGACTTAGGCCACATCGGCACGTCTGTCGCGCGTCGAGGAGAAACTAATTTCCCAACGGTAAGCTTACACCGGGGTGACACTTCTGGCTGGCTCTCGAGAAAGTTCGAATACTCGCAGTGACCTCTCGGTAACCACGCCATATCTGACTTGACCAATAATCGAGTTCGATCAAGCCCGAACAAACGCGATAACATACGGTATTTATTTTAGGGCTTCGAACGCTTCGGATTTAAATTTCTTGCTCATCACTTGCCACTGATAGTTCTCGCCAAATGTAGCAAAGGCAAAATTTGGCCGATATCTAGGTTAATTTTTTGACGCGACTCGCGATTTCGACAATTATCTTTGACAAAAGATTGACGCTGATTCAGAAAGTAGTGTATAGTTAATTCGATTTGCTATTCGCGAAAAGACAATGCGCTTCCTACGGAAAAAATAAGATCCGACTCCGACAGATTGAAAGCTTGGACTTCCAAGTCTAGTTTGCTCGATGAAAAAGCTTCCTAATCGAGTAAAAGCTCGGAACTTTCCTACTTCATCTCGTCGCTGAAAAGATTTTCAATATTTTTTTGTGCTCATTATCTATGGAAAGGAAATGAAAGTATCAGGATTATTCCGCATCATTATAACTTGGTAAGAAGGAACTAGATGGAAATCGCAATTGATTATATTCAGAATTGTAATTTGTCGTCACTTCCAATTCGATACTTTGCACGTTCTGTCCTCGCGTAAACTAGACTTACGAGCTTCTTCTCAACTTGTTAGAGGGTGTTCGATTTCTGGCAAACATGTTTACTAAGCTCTTGTTTACATGAAAAAACATGGGGGTTTTCAATGCCACGGCTTTTTGAAGATAAAGAAATACCTTAAACAAATCAAACGTCTCTTATTCTGATTGCAAACGATTTCATACGATCTGGAATTCCGGAAAACCTGTAAAATTCAGGGATTTCTTTTCCATCTGAAATAACCGATAATTATTCAACGTTAATTCATAAAATGAAATAATTGCTCGAATTTTCGCTGAGGGAAAAATGTGGAAAAGTCCGAGAAATTCAAATGGAAATTGCCGTGGCAACCTTGTCTGTGCAAAAGGCATTGTTCGAACGACAATAACGAGTGTTGGATTTGAATTCATTGTTTCAAAGAGCTGCTTATAGAAGCTTTCAACGGCGATATATTATCTATTATTACAGCTTGCCTCGAGTAGCTACAGTACCTGGCTTTCGCTTCTGATCTACTCATTTTAATTAAAAGAGACAATCCGTCTTATTATCTTTGCCATTATTATTATTTCCCTCATCCCATTCCAACGTTATCGTCGCGATTTTTATATTTCCTTTTCGACTTACACAATTTCTCGTCTTGTAAAAACATTCCGTATCGATTCGATTCGATATAAATCCACCGCCTAAATATTCGCGAGCATAAAAAAATTCTGCCCGGAATTCTCATTACTATTTCCGCGGAAGATAAATCTTTTTTCATGCCCGTCGTATGTATGCGATACGCCCTCGAATTATATACACATACTCACACGTGGCTAAAAATATATACTTGGTGGTTTTTTCTCGCCATAAGGCACTAAAGCGGTGTTTGGTGCGAAAGTTAAAAGCGATGATAAACGGCAATTCGTTGGACTCTCGAAAATCCCGACAACTGTGAAAACTGTGAAAACTATGAAAACTGTGAAAACTGTGAAAACAGTGGCTCGTAAAATTCTCAAATTGGACGCGGTGCGCGAAGGCAATGGCAGAAAAGGAATTGGCATGAGGGGAAAAGAGGATAACTCGAGGTTCGGCGGCATATGCTGTACACGACGCCACACTTCTCGTACATCAACAGTAATTCTCATGCATACTGTTGCCGTCTCCTCCTCATACACGGTAAGGCACGTGTGCTCTAAATGTACGTAGCACGTTCCAACGCCCTGCATATTCACCAGGAATAATACAAGAGACAACGCGTATCGCACAAACCGTCTGTTGTTGTTTTACAAATGTATCGTCTGTATTTATGTGAATATTACATAAGCCAATTCG
Source organism: Zelostemma sp. ZL-2020 (assembly GCA_022816865.1). Lineage (NCBI taxonomy): Eukaryota > Metazoa > Arthropoda > Insecta > Hymenoptera > Platygastridae > Zelostemma > Zelostemma sp. ZL-2020. The sequence goes on along the minus strand of JABFQM010000516.1, from coordinate 20,711 downwards.
TATCAGGGCTCATCAACTTAGAAACAAGGGCAGGAAGATTGCTCGATTCGAATAAACTCCGAAACCCTTGGGAAAAAGCACCGTGCCTGTTTTGAAACTCGAAAGTAAAACTGCAATTTGTCTGATACTGCGCGGGATAAACCAAATTATTCGACAAAATTCTTCGTTTCATGCAGTCCTTTCGAACAGTGCTTTTGGAATTTTTCCTATCGAAGAATAATACCTTTCGCGCGAGTTTCAATTGTATTTTTCTCTGTTTATTTGCCCGTGTGCAGCCGATATATCCTCATTAGTCCGTTCTGACTCGGTCTGGTTAGCTGATTGGTTCGGTAGTCATTATCTCCATTTCACGCTTCGAAAAGCTCACTCGCCGTTGTCTCTCACGACAACGATTGGGATCGATGTGTTCCCGTATGATTCGAACAGTTATAGGTACGCGTATAAATTTCGCTTGAAACATCGTGCACTATTAGCCTTGTTCGTAAGTTAAATGGAATTTGATCTCTTTCGCAAAGGAGCATTTTGCTGGAAAATTGATTTAAAAAAACAATTGGTTACTCGACAAATATAAACTTCTTCAGCAATAAAAACGGATGGTTATTTGCGAAATCAAAAAAGAAAAAATCGAGGAAAATCCATATTCCGTTCTGATTAATTAAAATTTTAACTAAAACAATATTCAAATATTAGAATTCGTGAAGGGATAGATTTTTGTTTTTCTCCTTTTTTCCGTGCAGCTTTAATTTTGAAATGTCGTTTGCTCTCATTACGGTACCAACAATTGCCGCCCTTACATTTAATGTGGTAAATAAAAGTAGTGCGAAAAAACGGATGAAAATATTTGCGCTAGATCGTAGTTGTTGAAGAAATTTTAATTTGAAAAATGTAATCGAAGAACGTGGTCGTTTTATGATACTTGCAAAAGTATAATTAATTATAAAAATAATAGGTACGTTTGGAAATACAGTTGTTCAAATATTTATCACTCTCACATTGTTGAATGACAAGTATGTCTCGTGCAATTTTTCTTTTTGGAAAAAAAATCGCATTGACGAAAAATTCACGTACTTGACAGTTTTATGGTCAAACAGATTAGTTATATGTAACAAAAGAGTTTGATTTTAAGAAAATGTACGTTGTTTTCTGAATTTTTATGAGAAAAAAATAGAGGGAAGAGCGCAAGAGACAAAAGCAATTTCTAAAAGAAGGATATTAAGATGCTGCTGATATTTAAAGCGTGAAAAAGCCGGTGCCACAATCTGATAACGAGGGTAGACTACGTGATAAATAAAGTACGACGTGATGCAAGATTACAACTGAAAAGTCGAGGAATACAGCACTGAAAGGGTTCCCTAAAGTTTTTTTTGCACTCTTCGCCCGGGATTTCTCGGCTTGACTTTGTTTCGTCATCTTTTTGCCTTCATTTAAAATCGTAGCTCTGCATTAGAATTGTCCAGATTTTTTTTTCCAACTCGGTAAAGTTTAAGCTTACATAAATAATTTAGAAATCTAGTTCGAAAATAGTCAGGTATGCATGGACGACTTCGTAAAAAGGCGAAGCACCGATCAATGTTATCGCTCGAAAAAGTAAGGTTGTTTGGAAAATTTTATTGCTGGAACGGAAGTAATGTGATCGCCTTCTAACGACTCCTCAGGGCACAGTGTCGCCAGGTGCGCGCTTTCTATGCATTTTACGTATAAGGCTTCTTTAGCCTCCGGAACTGAAAACTTTGGATTGTCATTCATTCGCTATAGCCATTTTCAATGTTTAGATTTGTGCATTAAACTGAAAAAGTTTACTTTACGCGGCAAACTTTTTTACTGCGGATATAAAATTTAATCTCAACGTTGCTAGTACGTTCCAATCAAATATCGCGGTTTTGGAAAACTACGCGAATTTATGGTCGTTTTATAGCCTACCGAAAGTGCATTCGTGACGAATTCGTTGACGAATCGAAAAAAATCTTACACCTAAGCGCTATTTTTTCTTCGACCTGCAATTCGTCGTACTCGAAAGTGCAAAAGCCAAGTCGACGTATTTCTTCGCTACCTCGTTCAGAAATAAATAAACATAGAAAAAATCAAATCCGAAAATTAAGCATTACATTAGAGAGAATGGTACACCAATCATGTCAAAGTGAACGGAATTGCGACGCGAGCGTCACTCCGCTTCTTGTTATTTCGTCCTTTCCGGCAAATCAATGTCGACCACAGCACCGAAAATGTAACGCAAACTTGTACAGGTTGCGCGCACCCCTTAATTGTTATCAATTTGTGTTCCAATGCTCCCGAACATTATTAGCCAAATTACTTGCTTTCCATTTAGATTTGGCAAACACGCCTCATCGCCTCGTTCTAATGGGTCGTACACAAATGTTAGCTCTGTGACGTCTATTTATAATTCCAAATTATTAGAAATTGCTACAAAGACGAAGCCAACGACTCGCGTTCATGAATTCATTAAATGTTCTCGCATTCGCGAAAATACATTAATTGACGCAAATGAGAAAATGTTTTTCCTCTTCTTTCCTGCTTTGCTTTTTAATGAAGCTCGCTGGTGAATACTCTTCATTCGAGGAGCTTATATCATCGCGACCGCGCGGAGAAGAGAGAAACACGAACATAAAACGACATTAAATGCACCGTCATCGGGTGGGGCCCTACTGAAAATTATGCGCGTTTCATACAGTCACGTGCGGGGTTAATGGAAATGGCAACTCAATTAGCTCCAATTCCAGAGTCATCAACACATACACTACTTTCCCGGCCGGCGAGGAATCCAATTTAAGTAACATGCGAGGCTCCGCGGCGCGATAGGATTAATGAAAAGCGGATATAAGAAGACGCAAAAGTCGCCGTCATTTCGCGGCGAGTGAGCAAGTGGAGATTAAAAAGTTAGGGAAAGAAAAGAGGAGAAAAAGGGCAACTCCGATGCGTTTAATCGAGCTTTCGCGAGTGGGCTACTTCGGGGGGAATGAGTTTGGGCCAGCGTTGTTTCGAGGGGTGGCAAACCATCGCCCATACAGAGTCAACCGAGCGTAGTAGTTTGAACGAGTCTGAATTTCATCGGAGCGGCAGATGCCGATACGCTACGAGGGATGCGGACACGAAAGCACATGCCATTGCTTCTCTCTCTCTCTCTCTGATTTCGCGAAGGTACGCTGAGCAAACACACGGGCCCGATTTCAGGCAACACTCATTCATTCAAATAATTCGGGGCGAGAGTTGCAATTTTTGGCGATGTTTCTTGAATTTCGCGTTTTCGATTGGAGGATTAATGAACGACGTGTAAAACGCGAGGCGTGTAATAATACAAGCACGCCATATGGCGCTGACCACCGCGCCCCCTGGGAATATTTCATCGCGCATAAATGTATCATTGTTCATAGTTGCCATTTCGCAAAATACTCGTACATATGGAATTTCGAGGGTGTTATTGTCACAGCTGTCGTTCATTCTCGAGTGTACAATTATTTCCTTTGTCCGGTCGCACTTGCAATACCTCGAAACGACGAATGTTTCGATCCAGTATGAGCTTAAATAAGGGGCGAGGAAAGTTGCTACCGCAGGGTAAAATATGCCCCGACGCGTGAAAAGATCGATTTTCAGCGCGAAGCAAACTGTTCCGTAAATTTGGAAATATGTCGGATGATGCATAGTTTCTATGACTCGCACGTGTACGGCGAGTGCCGAAAGAAGAATGGCCGACGATGAAGAAAGGTGTGATAATGGACTTTCTCTGATAAAATTGCTCACTACGGAAACACCTAACGTCGGCGGTTACCGCGTGAGGAAACTATTAGAGCCGCTTGACAAGAAATAATTTACGGCTGAAGGGACGATGAAAAAGTAATTTATTATCCGCAGTAATTGCAAAGTCCTGACTCCGCTTGAAAAATAAAACTTTTTTTTTTCGGGCTTTAGGCGCCTTTGGATCCGTCATTCGGTCAAGTTCCCAGCTCTAACCGCAAGATTTGCAAAAAGTCGAAAAACATCGAGGTGCTGAAGAAAGAGGGAAGAAAATTCGCTCAACAGAGATTGTAGCACGCGAGTCCCGGAAACCCTTGTCGAAACGAGCTTAGTAAAACCAGCAATTTTGGTCGGAGGAGCGAATCCTTAAGTGGAAGCACCAAAGTGAACGAGAGCACGAAGGTCGAGGGGTCGAAAGTGCCGATGTCCTTATTTCAAACCTGAAATGAATACTTTTCACCTCTTCGGCATTCGATCATTTGAATCGCAAATTTCTCCTTCTCCCTCTCTCCCTCTTCCCGCAATCTGTTGAGAAACAAGATAATCTGATAATGAAAGGTTTCGCACGGAGCAACTTTTTCCTCGAAGATGAATGATCGCGAAAATGTGATGGATTACGAAGCGCACATGAGCGTACCGCGTTAGCCTTCGAGGGCTTTATTCTCGAAAAAATCCGGCCATTTCTCTTGCTTCACACGCCACAGCTCATTTGACTCCCATTTGACTTATTTCCCATCGGGGTAACGGAACGCTCCTCGATGTCTTCGACGTCAACGCGCCGGCTCTCGTAAACAACGCTCGGCCGCGAATACATTTTATTCTCATTTCCCGGGCCGGAGATACGAAACCATCGATTCCCGCATTTATATTCCCGATTCAATTTAAACGAGGAAATATCAGCTTTTGTGTTTGATTTTATACATCGAGCTCGCTCGTCTTTGCCTGACGTCACCGGGTCTCTATTTTCCCTCCGCATCGGCGCCTTTCACGGCAAATAAATTTGCCCGTGTCAGTAATGCCAAAAGGCGGCGGAGGCGGCGGCGACGGCGGCGGCGGCGGCGGCGGCGGCGGCGGCGGCAATGTGCGCCCGACGTATCGCTGCTATTTACCGTTATTTATCTTATCGGGCAACGCCCGATCGACTGCCGCTGACAAGTGCCGGCTGCGATACAAATTCAGACGAGAAGCAGCGAGCTTCACCTACTCAACGAGCCTTTCATGACAACAACTTTCTTAGCTCACGAGTTTAGCTGACATTATTTTCAACTAAGCGAGCTTTGATTGACAAATTTATCTGGGCGAGGCAAAGGAGCATAGAATTGTTCCCACAGCTGGCTTCGAATGTCTCTCCAGCCAGTATTTTCAACTTTGCATTAAAATTTTCGATCTTAATTACGCTCGAGGAGCGAGTTTTGCGTTAATCAAGTGGACTTTTTACGAGCTTTCTACCGGAAGAAAAGTATGATTATGTCGAGTAAATTTTCTTTCGCTTCATCCGAAAGAGTCCATGAGAATTTGTTTATCCGAAAGAAGTTGCGAGGCGGCCCTCGCCTTCTCTGCATTCTTTTTATCCTCTCTCCAATTTCGTTGCAGCCCGAGCATCTCGGTGGAAGCTCAACTACGGTGCAATAACTCTTCGATGCTTAGACCCTTCATCAAGTAAAGTAAAATTGAAGAAGGAGCAAAAAGAAATTTTCCACGGGACAGGGATGAATTAAAAATGCCAGGTATTGTACTAGTCATTAAACATTCTTGAGATAATTGAGTCGCAATTTACGACGGACGAACCACGTGGAGATAATGGTGGTGGAAACAAGAAAAGCTTTTAAGCTTTCAGTTAGTGGACTTGATGGCAAAAAAGCACTGGGCGGTTCACGGCACAGGTGAAGGTTGAGTATGAAAATAAATCCTCCGGAAGTGGGTTCTCGAAAGAAAATTGGGTCGATGATATAGCGGGCGCGAGTTCAATTTTTTTTCCACCGAATCGCATTCCATTCGAGAAGGATTAAATCATTGCCACTTTTCGAGGGAAAAGCGGGCCCATGCAGGCAGGAATCGCGGAGGGAAAATTGTTAGCAATAATAAATGAAGAACGACGCCAAACACTTGGGAAAGTTCCGAGTCGTTGCTGAAGAAACTCAACGTAATTAACGTCTTCTCGTTTCTTCGAAAGTTTCGACGCGAGGTAAGGCTACAGACGGTTTCCGCGTCAAAAGGAATGTATCTTAATGGTTCATCAAGCATTCCGACTGTGCCGCAAGCAGCTTCACGAAATTTACTTCGTACGTGGATTTATGTATATTTATTTATACTCCGTATGTGGCTGTGAATTTGGGAAATGTCTTGAGGTGATAGATTTGTGAAAACGAAGAGCGAACGTTACGATAAACTCTTTTGACGCCTTCGACCCTAGCAACGAGATACGTTGCACTTTTATCAGCTCGAGAGGCAATTTCGAATTTTTGGACGAGGAGCACGTAGCGGCTCTACATTATACTTGCCTTTAAATTCCGAGTGTGTCCCATACAGCGGATGTCGCATTTGCATCACTAAGACCTGCTTTACACAGAACGCCCATTCAAAGAACATTCTTCAAAGAAAAAGACAAAAAGTCTTATAAATTTTGTTCGCCTTCGTTTGGAAACAGTGAAACAGAGCGAGAGAAAGAATCGGGAAATGACAAATACTTTACTTCGAACGAATCGATGCGACTACACTTTTCCGTCTTTCAATTAGCTCAACCTTATTGGAAGTCATCTGAAATGACAAATGAAATTCCGGCGATTTCGGATGCCAGGATGCGAGTTCCAAGTAGTATTTCACACGTCGCGAGAGCCGCACGACGATAAATGAAATACAAAAAGCCAATCGAAGTAATAAAAAAAAGTCGATATGAATTTTTCAATGCGCGCTCTCGTCAAACTGGCAAAATGAATGGCATGATTTAACGTCGCTCATCGCGATGCGGGCGTGAAATCGATGGAAATAAAAAATGTTCTTTCCCGCGCGCTCAGAAGAATTGAACGTATGATGAGATACTTACGCCGGACATTTTTAATTTCGCGAAACGTGATATTGAACTATCTGCAATGAATAGCGAAGTTGTAGACATTTTTCGCAAATAAGTTGTAATTGTTCGAATGAATTTGTCATGTTTACCTTGGTGAAAAAATTACTTTGGCGTTGAATAAATAAGCGAAATAAAACATTTCCGTTATATGCTTGATACGCGATTACGAGGGTAGAGATGCTTTATGCGAAAAAGTCAAGCTGTTTTCGCGGAAAATTACGCGGACTAAAATTACGAGGGGAGCGTCTTCCTCGCGACATGTTCAAGCAGCGAAACCTCGCGCGTGGCTCGACGGAATTATCAACCCCCTAGGGCCTCATAATTCTCATGTGGCAATAGCGCACTCGGAATCGCGTTCTTGTTACGAAACATTTCCCATGACGATTCGCCGGTAACCTTTGAACCCAGAATTAATGGAATTTCAACGCTTTATTGGATTTACGAGAAAAATTATCATATCGGATTTATATCAATTTGGCGGAGCGTGTTTCAAGGATGAAATTTCGAATCGAAATTTCATTCACTTCGTTCCTTGGGACGTGTCGAAGCGACGAAATGTCGTGAAAATACATTACGGCATGATTTACATGAAAAAACGCGTCCACGCCCTTTTACGCTTTGCGCGAAAAAATTCATCGATTCATTCGCAAAGGTCGTAAATCGAAGGAAAATTCCAAATTAAATAATGAATATTTAATAAAGCGGATGAAAATGTTGGAAGGAAGTAAAAACTTTCTGACTCGACTTATCGAAAATTGACATCACGTAGCAGATTTGCCGAGTTCCACGTACGGGATATAAATTCCGTTTGATCAAAATCGTGTTAGAGAAGCTAAAAAATTACTATTAATCCGAATGATGATATCGGGGTTGAAAAAACGGCGCCTCGCGCTGAGAATGCACGAAATCGTACTTACGAAATTTCGTAAGCAGAAGGGGAGGGGAGGAGCGAGCTTGGCACGGTCCAGGAGGAGTGTTTGATTTATCTTTTGTAGGATAAGTCATAAAATCGATGACTCGCGCTTCCGCCAGATAAATCGTTATAACAAGAGGGATACATGGGATACATGGTTCTCCAACCGACATAATATACAGCAAAGCTAGTTTTCCCTCGACGTTTTTTCTCTTTTGTCGTAAAGAAATAGCGTCTGAGAGGACTTTGAAATAACCCTAAAACCCGGTTTCGCAAAAAAAGCATGAATGGAGCGAAATCTACACTATTTATTCCTTTCGCAAAGCTTTCACGAATACTTTTCACTCTCTAAATGAATATCTGGGAGTATCGCGCACTCCCTTCCTTCCTTGAAAGACCAGAGAAAAAAAAGCTTCTTCCTTCGAATTTTTCAGCATGAAAGCCAAAGCAGTACCTGGAAACTTGAGATAAAACACGAGTGGTTCAGAGAGATCGAGAACGATCGAAATTGAATGAATAGTTTTCGCTATTTGTTTTTCAACATTCCGAGTTTGCGTGGTCGCAATTGCGGAACGGCCATTCACGCTCTCGTAATTCAGTGAAGCGTGTTTCATAATTGAAGGGCTCGAACGTAAAGCAAGATAACGCACGTAGCGCAATGAAAGATAGCTCGAAAAAGCGAACGGCGCTGTTTAATTGCGACGAAAGGGAGCGAGGGGATGAAATAATAGGGGGATAGGAAGCAGCCGTGATAATTTCACAAATAATCTTTAACGTTTATCCGCGCGGCTGTAAACTCGAGAGCGCGGGCGGCGGTGGCGGAATAAAAACGAAGAATTCTCAAGTGTCACTCGAGACTATAACTCACTGACAGTTTACGGGGACGCCACGGTACGCCTTTGTTGGGTTGCACTTTTATCATGAATTCATCATTCGCGTTACTTCGCGCTACTTCGGCGGCAAGTGCTACTTGGAAATAATCTAATCCACTCGGGGAATAAGGTCGAAGGAAAAAGGGATGAATCGGCGGAGCGCGACAAAAAACGGACAGGGAAAAGATGCGCTCGAACGGGTACGAAAATATGGCTGCCGAAATCACGCGTCGTAACGAGAGATACGAGAAAAAGCGGGGCAAGATTTACGAAGCGTCCAAGTTGAGAAATTAAGCAATCGATGAAACTTTGTTCCCCGCGCGGGATTAATAAACTCTTACCGGAAAGGAAAACAAGCTCCCGGGAATGTGAATTCCGAGGAGCTGAAATTTAATGAGAAAATTCTAAACGCAAAATAACTTGGTCGTGCCTTTTTTTGTCCGAGCTTTGTAGTTGATTAAAACCGGTGAAGATTATTCTGCTCGAACGGAAAAATATGAAAGGGCCGAGTTCCATCGCGCGCGAAAACTCGGAACGATTCATCTATCACGATAGACGTTTATTCATCAATTACGACTTTTTATCAAGCTAAGTTATATTTTAGCATAATTCCAATTTTCTTCTTCGATGAACGCCACGTCAGATATCGAGGAAAGGAGAGTAGCGCGCGCCTAGTCGGACTGTAATTTGGCTCAGCCAGCTCGATGAGCCAGCTTCTGAATAATACCGAGTACTCGAGTATTAGAAGAAATTAACATCTTCGATAACGCTGCGAGTAATGGCTTTTCTTTCGACTTGGAAAATCTCATTATTACGTTACGGAGTATGTACATGCGAAATGTATCGAAAGCGTATAATCCGCGTTTTGCGAGTATGATGATGCAACTGTGTTTGAAAGTAGGCAAGACAAAGTTTGAATTCCAAAGTGAAAAACGTTGCAACTTACTCCGAACTATAATAAATATGTATACACGAGCGAACTGCCGCTAAATCTCGAGATATTTGTATTCATCGTCTTTTCTTTCTTTTTATCCGTACGTGAATATTACATATTTCCACGTAAAACCTGCTGGAAAAAAATACACGTAGCGTTGTTTACGAGGATTCGATTGATATAATATAGGTGAAAAAAGCTCATTAGACACTGAATTTGACCCACCTCCTTAAATCGAAGAATGCGATCAGGATCATGACCATGTTCGTAATGCGTGTCTTTAATTCTCGTCTCTGTGTCTTTCGGCACACCGAAATTAACAAGAACCACTGTGTCGCAACACCCGGCAAATTTACATTCGTGATTTTTGCAGCTTTGTCAAGCATAAATACACAAACTCCGAGCGACTCCTTCTGACTTTTGGGAACACCCGGAAACGTTCGTTTGATCGTCCCTCGTGGACTTTGGGAAAGTCGTTGCCATCACAGCGGCTGGAATATTTACATTCGTCAAATTTATGACTTTATTCGCTGGAAGGAAATTCGCTCTTTTGTCTCGGCCTTCCTCCTTTGCATGCGAGTCGCCGAGAAATTTGCTTGCAATTGATATCAGCTCCGTCCTGACATTGTTTTCGTCATTTCGCATGAACTTCGTAGGAAACGCGATCCCGACAAAGATTGAAGGGCGATCCGAATGAAAGTGGTATAAACGACAGCATTTGCTTTGAAATGGCAAATTATCTAAAGTATTAATTATGTAATTACGAGGCGATAAAAGACGAAATTTTCATAGCACTTGAAGAATTAGATTCGAAATAACAAACTCGATGTTTCGATCGTCGCGCGCTAACCCAGTTCTTCCGCGTACCCGTGTGTAAAAAGGAAAACAAAATATTCCCCCGTTTTATTGTTCCTCGCAACGTTTTCGCGTTTATTTTAACCAGCCATTATTCGCGAGGATTATTTACGATCAATTTAATGATAAAATTCGTTCGGAATGCTCGAGTAGGAGGAGTGCCGCGCGAGTTTGAGAAACGCCGATTTCATTTGGAAATAAACGTCGCGAAATATCGAAGCCGGCAGATGAACAAATCTCAACGAAAATTGCCCTTTATAACTTTGATTAACGGAGTAATTCGTTGGCTTACAGATGCAGAATTACAACGAGAAAGTGTTCATACGTGGAGGTAATTCGATAGTGACCCCTTTATGCAGGTCGATCTCGAAATTCAGAGTATGAACAGGTTTGTGTAATCCGGATAATAACGCGGATTAAGTCCGTCAGCGAAATACTAGGAATTAATCGCGTATCCGTAGTATGTCACATCCTCCGGAGCGGATAATTAGCACTTGATTTTCAAAGTTGCAAAAGATGACGACTCGATCGAGCTTTTTTCCGGATCAGGGAATCGGAACTGGAAGTGGAATTTTCGGTGAGGTAAAGGATGCGAAAGAAATAGAGAAGACAGGGAGAATTCTTTGTAAACAAGTGTGAGAAGAAAACAAGAGACCCCTTCGATTGTGTAATAAAAGCTCGTAACGCTCGGTATTGGCAGGGACTTGATTTATTCTCACCGACTGCATCCGAAGCTCGCCGAGCATACGACATGCGACCCATACTTCATTTGTACCTCCGCAAGGCTTTTTCTCTTTCTTTTGGATCCTTATCAAAGTCAGAGGATTTATAACGTGAAACCCCGCGCGTTTCGGGAGCATTTCCTGGCGCTCCAAAGTACAGAAACAATGGTCGATTTAGCGTATTCATTTGGAGAAAGAGATCGAAGCTTGAATTCGGAAAAAAGTGACGCGTTTCCGGAACCGAAGGAAATTCTTCCGAATGGAGACGAATGGATTGCAACTTTGAACCTGCTTGTTCAGAACTTGACGCAAACTTCTCATGGAAATTCAATAGGACAAGTTCCAGTTGAGCTCGAAACAGGGTAGTTGAAGATTCCAACTGTTAGCGCTGTGTCTATAACTAGGAAATAGGATATAGAATCAAAGATAAACATCGCAAAATCTAGTGTTACGCTAAAGAGGCGGGACGAATTAATGGCCGCACGAGAATAGAGCGATTCGCCTTATAATCAAGACGCATTATCAGTTCCAACATCTCAACTCGGAGGGGAAATTTTAATCGAACCGGAAGCGATATATCGCTCTTACCTCGGTGAAACAATGCCGAATCTTCATCCAACTGTTCGGGAGCGATAGCGCAATTTTTCACGTTTCCAAAGTATCGATGTATCGTGTTTTACGAAACTTTACAAGATTCCCGACTCCCTCAAAATATGTAAACGGGACGTACGTTTTTATCGCTCTCGCAGGTTTGTTCTGTTCTGATTTATGGGATTTTGTGTCTGACGAAAATGTATGCCGAATGTGTTTGCGCGAGAATAAAGAGTTGGGAGGATTGCACTTTTGGAAATGCGATTGATACAAATGACGCGTACAGGAGGCGTGTTTATGGCACAACAACGACATAATCAATTCAATTTCCAAATCGTGTTGCGGAGAGGAATTAATTGAACAGCGCTTGTTATTCCGAATTCTGTCTGATACTAATTAGTTTCCGAGTAAAGTTTCATTTCCTTCTCCGCCGTTGCACGCATTTCCGTCATTTCAAGGTACACTTCTGTTAGTAGTTGAACGGCAACTTTAGCCCAGGCACTGTTGTCGGACTACTTACGGCTCCTACCACTTGATCGATATGAATCTCCCTCCGCAATTGAGCCTCACTCGATGCATATTTTCCCATGTATCCCCGGTTAAAGAGATTTCGAATAGATAAGAATTGAGGATTCCAAGAGCGAATACGGAATTCTTCATAAAATACATGAATAATGAATGTTAATGAAGAATTTGACGCATTTCACATTTGGCATAAAGCACATTCAGATCAAATGCGCTTATTCGTCCCGACGCGTAGATGATATTGGAATTTATGCTAGTCATGTGCTTGGTATTTCGGTCAAATATTTCATAAAAGATATGCCCCATTTGTGCGGACTTATTGGTTCTATTCCACGGCGGATCTTATTCTCTTCCTTCCGTTTCCGGTGCTTCCGGTTCTTATTTCACGGACATACGTATTACAAGGCTCCACGTACCTGGGGCACGCATCAATATTCCGCAGTTACCCATAAAAGACTCGATGAGAATTCCAGATACTGCACGTTACTCGGAGAAATATCGGCCCGAGCCACCGAATAATCATCGCATGCTCGCCGGAGCGCCCTTGTTTTACAACGTAATTTACGAGGTATTCGTTACAAGGGAAACTATTATATCAGCGCTGATTTAAACGTCAAAAGATTCCAGCGCATGAGGTTATTTGCATTTTTATGAAATCAACTCGGGACGAAAAAATGCACACGGTAACCGGCCTTCATTTTTCATTCCACTTTTGTCTCGTGTGAATATTCCACGCTTAATTGAATGTTTTTTTTTTCATCGCGGAGGGTCTCTTTGATCCAATTAAATTCGATAAAATAATGGGAAAAATTCCAATGTTTCTAAAAAATCGTGAGCATGATTTTTTCGACTCCCTATGAAACATATTAAAAGTTCCTACCAATAGGAGTCGAGCATGTTGAAAAAAAGAATAAAAAATCAGTTTTCCAGCTTGAACTCGTGAAGGGTTGAAAATTTAGATTTTATTTACTCATTTTTCAATATTGCGCGTTCGAGTTCGAATTCCATTAACAGAAATTTTTCCTTTTACTCGGTAGAAATTTGTTTAATTTGCCTAGATCACTTTTCGATAACGCTTTGATAACGCGATACGTACCCGACACGCTGAGATGAACGGTCCTAATTAAGGGGGGATGTACGCCAACGTGTACGCTGCATCCATATACGCCCTCGTCCCGTTCGATGGCGGATTTGAGACGCAATCGCCAATCGTTTGGCTGTTGAAAGTCCAAGGAAAATCGGGAATCGCTGGAATACGTGTTGACGTCGACGGTGAGCAATTGCAGTTCGTCTCCTCGCCTCCGGAACCATGACACCTGCAAAATATTTACGAAATTGAGGGAATAATGCAAATTCTGAGCTTGAACGTTAGAAACGATTTTCGAAAAAGTCCGCATCAACGTATGAAAATAATATTCAACGTGGCAAACGAGGTAATGTTGGCTAATTGCGAGTCGGGTAAACTTAGTTATCCGAGACGCGATAAACGTATCACGTGTAAATTTTCGAGGCACGGAATTTGAGTCGCGCCAACAATAATAATTAAACTTGAAAAGCTGATTGCGAATTCGAGCGACAACTGGGTCGCGCCGATGCGATAACGCGCAAGCCCCGTACTGAGAAAAGAATGAAAAAATCCGAAACGCGGTCTGCCTTTTGTTTCCCGCGGAATCAAAAATTGTGAAGCCGAAGCAGCGGTCGTAAATTTGCGTGGAGACCCGACGGGAATTCGGATTTATTGCCGGAGGTCTTATGTGGCGAAGCCGCGAACGTCTCGTCGTTTCCGCGAAATTCTCAAGAACTGACGCGAACGAATGGCTCATAAATTAATTCTCCTGGCCAATTGATCAATTTCCCAGTCACCTTCTTAACTCTGCCAGCCGTCTCTTTTACCTCGGTGAAAAATGCCCCTTCGTAAAATAAGAGATAAGAAATTCGCCATGACGGTACTCATTTAGGAACTTCCACTTTCCCCCAAAAAAGCGACTTTGGATTCCATTCTTTTCACGACCGGTTAAATTCATTTCCAGGCTTCGTAACGGAACATTCTTTATTTTTATTTAATCAAAAAGAAGAAGAAAAATTACTAAATCAATAGCCCAGTCGATCGGTTGATAATATTTGTCGCCGCTCGTCTCGATGTAACGACAAACTAATTAATTGAGCGTTCTGTAACTGGCATGTATGACGAGTAAAAGGTTTTTCGTGAATAGTTGTGATCATGAACACACGCGCGCGTCGCTCAATATGCGCAAAACGTATTGTTCTCGGTAACTAGCCGATCATCGATGATCGACGACCGGCGTGAAATTTTCCCTTAATTTTCTCATTGTCATTCATATCGCGAACATTAATTTGCGGCGAACATACACTAACAGTTTGGTTTCAAAACTGACCGCGGATTTGTTATTTCAGCGTTATTATAATTTGTTATTGCTGCACCGACAATCCTCATTTTCGCTCGGAAAGTAAGTATACGTGATAATTATACGGGATAATGTTTTTTGTCGATCGCTCGAATTTGAAAATTAATAAAACTGCCTCAATTTCGAAAAAGAAACACGAGCCCAATTGCCTTGCCGGAATATCACATTTAATCCACGTCATGAAGACAAAAAAGATAAATTACCTGCAAACCCCGAAGTTTTACGAGGCGAAAAATCTTGGAATTTAACGATGATCAAATAACTCGGGAGACGGAGAACAAAGATTTCCGATGATATTTTGTACGTGTAACAGCATCGGCCATAAGCACATTTCAGCCTTTCGGATAACAAGAACGGATAAAGCCTCCCATGTATCGCTGTAATAAAGCGCAAAGTCGAATCCGTAAAAGACATATCGCCCCGGGAACCGCGATTACGAGAAGAGACAATTTTTTCGCTTTAAAGTAGTCCAGCCGCCAAATGCAAAAGTAAATTGGAAAAAATATTGATAATGCGATATAGTTAATTCCATTCAACATGACAGCATAATTTATTGATAAATATCTTTTTCTTCGCGAAAAAAATACGCGAGTGAAAAAATTGTACAAAAATGCTTGTAACGAAAAATTAAAAATTTGCCCAATTTTTTCCAGTAAACAATTTTCATTTTTTAGCTACTTCGCATGTTCGGCCATTTATATTGTTTACATGACAGTTTGCGACAACTTTACAGTAGCGCTTTGAAAAAATATATGTTTACGAAAAAGGCACATGCATTTGTTCAGTAATTTGGTCAAAAAATTCTTTGAACAAATGCATGTATCTTTTTTGCAAATGAGCGTTTGTTTAAACATGCAAATCCGCTGAGAAATAAAAATGTGTCATTGGAAAAAACTAAAGATTGTCAATTTTCCGTTACGAGCATTTGTTGTCTATTGCATTTGGTGACTGGACTATTTAAAAACAACTCGAGCGTTGAAAGGAGCTATAATTCGGTGTTGAAATTAAAATTATCAAGCCAGTTAAGTTTGTTTATTCAATAGATTCGCGCGTTTGACGAAATACTGTTCAGTGGGGGTTCAGTTTTAAATCGGTCAGACCTAAAGGGAGTATATTTGCGATACAACATTTCTGATGAGAAACTTATCAAGTTTGCTGATCACGTTTCACCGTAGATTTAATCAGTGTTCCCGGCAAGAGTACGAAATATGGCCCTGTCAAAGATCTGATAAGTTTGCCCACCGGAATGTTTACGAATGGATCGGATACGGCAAATATCATTTATTCGATTAGCGTTATGAAATGGGGTTGCCCAAATCCGAGCTTCCTTGCGCCTCCTCGTAATGATTGACCCAAATACATCGAGGAAAACTTTTTTCTTCCATTCTTTCCGCAAGTATTCACATCAAGGGGACCAATTCCACAGCCTTGGATCCCGTAAGAAGTTACTTCAAAACGTGCCCTTCCGTGGTCTACCATTCGAATCACCGCAAAAATGTAGAGAGCAAATGTACTATTTGCGCGTCGTCAAAAACACGAAATAAACACTCCGAAAAGGCAAATTCTTTCATGAAGATTTAGTTGTAATGAAAACGCGAATTGTTTGCCAGCTCTCGCTTCACGATTTCATCACGAAGCAAAGCAGCAAAGCCATACGACGAAGCCTCACCGGATGATTCTTGACTTCAAAGCGAAATTGAAATTGAGACGTGGAACAGCAAACTGCTTCACGTGGTACAATTTTCGTGAGATAAAATGAAACTTGAGCGAACTAAACATTAATAGGGAGGATAAATATGTCCCTTTTTTTTCTCCGAAGTCTGTGGCATGAATCCACGAAGTCAAACTTTGGTGTAAGGAGGAAAGGTCGAGTCAGCGATACGTTTAGGTCTCCTCCTTTCCGAGATAAGTACGTCGCAGGATAATCCGTCTCCCTTGGGGAGATTGGTCGATAAATTAGCTACGAGACACTTGAGCAACATCCCCACGTGAGGATCTATAATGCCGGGCGCGGCTCTGTAGTTTAACCTGCATACACGAGTGCGTGAGTTTAACGAGCGTCGACGGATCGTCAAGGTTAGTGGTGGTGTTGGCTTATGGCGAGCTTTTGTGCAATATCGGACAAGGACGGAATACAAAACGAAATGTGGCGGAGGATCTTTGCTCCGCACCCCAGGCTCCTTCTTGATATTCAGCTCTTATCACCCTGCCGTCGCACGTACCGCCCTCCCTCTCTTTTTTCTCCGAGAACAGCACCGCGAACACGATACGCTTTAAATCTGATGTTTGCCAGTTTCGTTCTTGACTACTAAAATCAGGCTCGCTAGCGACACGCGGTATCTCAACTTTTTTTTTTTTCGGGGAGCTAGAATTTATGCTTGGTTTCGCTATTGAATTTTGCAAGGTTCAGGATGAGGTCGGGCGAACTTTGGGCGCTTGGAAAACATTGGTTCGAGGGGAAGTTTGGGTAGTTGATTTGAAAAGTCGTTTTGAATTTAGCAACCTTTGTTTTGCGCCGTTGCAATCTTGATTTCGTTACGTCGGGGGAAACAATCGAACAATAGCGTAATGTAGTTACCAGAGGTGAGAGAATTGAGAACACGTTTGCGGTGGTCAATATTGAAGAAAGGTACACTGTACTACAATGTCATATCCCGAGGGAAAATTTACGGCAATACTTTAGTTGCGAATTATATGGCTCACGTCGATAGATGTTAGCCGCATTAGAAGCTGCATTAACTTGTTACTTATAACTTCTACGTCATTGATCCTGCTAAGCTTTCAGAGTATGAACCATACGTTATTCAGTCGAGATTCAAAGTTCGGATATTATCGTGTCTTCAACACTTAGTCGGTTTGGAACCCCGTCAGAGCGTAACGAGATAATTTGAAATTCGAGAATCATCGTTTCTCGGCACATTCCGAGAGGAAGAAACACGCAACTTTTAATAGGGAGAAATCGCGAATCGTTTGTTTGCTTTTGTAAAGTAGTCCGGCCGCCAAATGCAAGAGCGAATTGAAATAAGTATTTACAATGCAACATCATTAAAAAATTCGTAACGAAAAATAAAAATTTTTTACAGTATTATTCGGTGATAAATTTGTATTTCTCAGCTAATTTGCATTTTCAGCTATTCATATTTTTCATTGGACAATTTGCAACAACTTTACTGTGGCGCTTTACTAAACCATTAATTTGCAAAAAAGATACATGCATTTGTTCAAACAATTTTTGACCAAATTACTGAACAAATACATGTGTCTTTTTCGTAAACAAATATTTTTTTTACAAGTTGTTGCAAATTATCCTGTGAACAATATAAATGGCCGAACATGCCAATCAACTAAGAAATGAACATTTCTCATTGGAAAGAACTATAAAAATGTTCAATTTTTCGTTACGAGCAGTTTCTTATAATTTTTGCGTATTTTGTCGTGAAGAAAAAGGTATTTTTCAATAAATGATGCCGGCATATTGAATGCAATTGATCATGTTGCATTATAAATATGTTTTTCAATTCACTCTTGGATTTGGAGGCCCGACTATTTTAAACGAACCGAAATGAATAGGCAATGTCAAACCGGAGAGTTGGAATACGCGAACGTACGGGAAAAATGCAACACCTAACTTAAAGCTATTCGAATTCGAGTGCCACTCAAATAAATCCTTTGTCTGGTTCTTCGCGAATGTTGATCGGCACCGAACAAGAGCGGCGTACTTGAGCACGCATTGTTCGCTCAACGACGAATCGATAAATGCATTGTTCGCTCCGGCGAAAGAGCCAAGGAGGGCACGCGAGGAAAAATTCTAACGCGAATTGAATTATTACTCGTCGAATTCCGGCGATACTCGAAAACTTTTTGGCAACGATATCTGGAGCGCGTTTCGCGACTCCCCTGACGCTTGGAAAACTTTAATTACCTCTTGAATGCTATTGACGAACTCTGTATGTCTATCGAAACTTGCTGCCGACAAGTAAAAGCGATAATATTGCTCGCGAATGGAAAACAAGGCTCCTGCCAAGTTGACAAATAATTAGAGGTTAAAAATTAAACTTCGATTTGATGATGAAACGTGATTCACACCTGGAATTTTTTTTGTTATATGGAACTATGGTTGCGTGTTATACGAACAACGAAATTGCATCGACAACAATTTGTAAGTACAAAGGCTGGCGACAGCCTGTCGATTATAAATAGCATGTCCCGGACACCATCCATCTAAGCAGAACACACGTGTTGCATTAATTTCGCCATTGTACGAAGCCCGGCGCATAATACGGAATATATTGAGCGTATAAAACCTAAGTTATGCGAGAATCGATATTCGAGCAAGATTTTTCGATTTTTCGATCGCCATGAGAGAAAAAAAATCTAAAAAACGACGAATGGCCGAGGCATTTGAAAAGTTATCTTATCCGGGGGAATTTAACGGATTCGATTTCGCAGCGGGATGAGTTTTTGGAAGAGGAGCCAATTTTGCTCGGATAATAATCATAAATACGAGTACTTCGAATGTACGTCGGCGTATTTTGGCCCCGGAACGAAATGTATTACGAAAAATTCTTGCCGCCGTTATTTGTCCTTCTCGCCTTGAACTCTTTCCATATTTTAATACAAATGCGGCGATCGTTCGAGATGAGTAAGATTCGACATATTCTTCGGGCTCGATTGAAAACGAGGCCTCGACGAATGGTTCTGGCGCGCGATTTGAATTAATGACGTTCCCCCCCCCCCCCTTCTTTCGTCCGTTTCATTCGGGACGGGATAAAGAAAAATCGGGTAAGCGCATTTCTGAATGCCTTGACGCTTCTCGCACTAAATCGAACACTCGATAATCCTCGATTTCCGCTAGTCGTAGTATTGCATCTGGAGCGAAGACAGCCTCGGAGAAAACGATTTTCTCCGAGGCGGAGTCGAATCACTGCATTTATTCGAGAGAGGGGAAAGAGAGAGGGAGAGAGAGAAAACAGTTTCAGCCTTCTCAAATGCTGATTGAATAAATAAATTTGAAAGAAAAAACGGCAAGAATCGTAGATAATTTGCGGCTCGTAAATTCCGGTCGCTCTATTTCTCAGAATTAAAATAATCGAGGGGAGTTAATTCGGCGCTTCACGCTCAAAGGGTAGATTTGATGGGAGCGTCGTTAATTTTTCAATGGTTCCGCCGAAGCGTCATGGATTATTCGAGTTTACGGTCGGCAAAAAAAGGGACTTTGCGTCTTCGTAAAGTCCTTTATTCAAATACAATTACTCTCCTCTTGATTATCGAACAATGAAATCTTGGAATCCTTTCGATGTCAACATTTGCAAACGATGAGGGATACAAAGTGAATTCGAGCGAGCGCGAAAGCATCGGAGAATAATGAAAGCAAGATGAAAGTTTGAATGAGAAACTGCTCGAATCCCTTTTTCGTATCACTCACTTTGAGAGAGAACTGCCATCGATAATTGGGATCGTATCACGAGATTGATAAGAGAATGCACCGAGAAGAGTATTGCAAAGTTTTCATCACGGATTGATTCAGCCTTCGCGATTCGTATACTATTTTTCTACGAATCCTGGTGAAAAAATTTAAGTCACATGCGAAACCTTGAATCGATGCTGCGAAGCAGAATTTTCTCTCGCACCCTTTATCGTGGAAATGAAACAAAACGAGTATACGAGTTCCTATTCATAACTCCCGAGAAAAGCGTATAAAACGCCTCGATATTTTCTTCCGTGATTTTTCTCTACAAGAAATTACGTTTCGGCTTTGCAAGCAAAAATGATTCAAATAGCAATGGCTGGCAAAGTTTTCGGATCGATAGAACGCGGAAAATTTGGAAATCCGTTTAATTGACGTATTACAAATCGGCGGTAAAAGCAATTTCGCCGATAAAGGCGGCGGGCGTAAAAAAAAGAACAGGTTGGGGCGTGTTTCGCATTTTTTTTTTTTTTTTTTTTTTTTTTTTCTCCCCTTTTTTAAATCTTGTGTCTATTGGTTTTATTTATCTCATCCCGGGTAGGCGTCGTGTAGGAAAGGTGGTTAACTTCTGCGGCTCCCCTTCATT
>JABFQM010000515.1:0-33864 GCA_022816865.1 Zelostemma sp. ZL-2020 | reverse complement strand
CCGAGGTTTAGTCCCCTTGTTCGACCAATATCGACTTACGGTACCGCTGGCTCCCCGCGGCTTTTTAAATTTTTAGTTTATCTATTTTAATTCGATTTTTGGTTGAATTTAATTGATACAATGACTTTTGAGAATCGTTGATAGAAAATTTAATAAAATTTGCTAATGAATTTATCAATATACAAAATGAAAAATTCCGAAGGATAATGCATACAACAACAAATATTTAAAATTTATCGCCGAAATAATAATTATAATAGTTACCTATATTTTTATCGTATTTTGGTTTTTTATATAATAATAATTCATCATGTAAATTACACGATAGTCGAGTACAATTACATCACCGACTTGCTTTTTTTTCTACTGTCGTTAATTAAAGAAGGGTAGAAAATTTTTTTCGTTTTTTCAATCTATAATTATTCATGTTAAATAAATAAATAATATAATTATCTAATATACAAAACTTTGGAGAACAATTTTTTTTGTCCGTTTATATAGATCTGCGACGACCGGTCATAAATTGTTTAGTCATCTGACCGTCAGGTGACTGTCAAAATGGTCACACATGTTTTGGTCAAATGGCCAGTCACCAAGCATGTAAGGTGTCCCGAATAGAATTTATTGCATTTCGGTTTTTAGAATATTATAAAATAGTTTGAAAGAAAATGCAATTGGTCGCACAAGACTGAACAAGTCCCTACATAGATACATCAGTTATTTGCGGTTCGAATAAACCTATAGTTTTCATTCAATAAATTTTGGGAAAATCAATTGTTCTTTATACCTCCATTAAATGACATTAAATTCTTTGCAAATCACGTCAATGTAGCTAAAATATGATTACACCTACTTCCAAATCCTAATTCCGTTATCGAAACCGATACCCGTACTCGACTATGATAAGAATTTAAAACACGTGGATGCAACTTTGATCTAAAGATATAAAGCATCCTCAATTGATAGCTACCACAATGTCGCGACTATTGTTATGAACGGAAGATTATTTCGAATCAAATTTTGGCAGAATCGTGAATGCAATGTACAATAGTAACATATGAAGTCAAGACTTGTGAAGAATGTTCAACTTGGAATACCAAAAGCAAATCGTTAAGAGCTGATAAATGCTCAATGGAAGATCATCACGTTTGCATACATCAAAAAAAAGATAACACTCCGAAAAATCGTTGAGTTTAACACTTACTTACAGTTACACGAGTCTGAATTCTGACACTGTTCGGTTCATGTATTCCAGAGTGGGAACCAAGGACATTGTCAGTCTCGAAAGCATCTTCATACGAAATTAGAGGGTGGACTAATTTATCATGGTAGATTCCTGTCTATTTTCTTCAAAATTAAGTTGTAATTATGTTGTTGATTTGGCCTTCAGTTTCGAGCAATTTGGTATAGTGTGATTAAACTGCCCGTAAGCTTGTTCTCATTCTATTTTTTCTGATTTTCACATTTTTGTCTTGTACCAAAAACATCAAGCTCTTGGTAGCACCATCACTTGTCAAACTCGTGTGCTCAGAGAATAATAATAGAACAAGTTCCAGTGGTCTCGTTCATTATTATCTTCTACCGCGGATTACAATGAGACAATTATTCTCCTAGGAGTTTTGAAAAGCAAAAATTACCGCCCAGCAACTCACACCACGACTCCACTTTGAACGGCCGATTATTAGCTGCTTGAGGTTCTCTACACGGGCATCATAAAGCACTTTAACGTTCTCGTATTACATAAAATTTTATTATGTATAAACCTCGGTACCTCAGTTTTATTAGTCATGAAATGTGTATTGCTTTGTACATCAGTTCATTTCGCATTCCAATTGTGTCAAAGTATTCAACACAACAATGCTCTAAATAACATGAAAATAATTTAATTGGTACATTTTTTGCTATAACCTTCAAGTCGGATAACAAACATTTAGATCTTCAAACCGAATCTGAGCAACTTTGAGAGGTATAAAACAGAGTTAAGGTACCTGTAAACACATTTGATTGCCAGCCAGTATCTTTTTCTCAAAATTCCTGTATACATCGATCGAAGATGCTGACTGAGAAGAAAATATCTTATCTTGTACCCTTTACTAGCGACCAATCTTCAGGTGCCGTTATCGACGAGGGATTCACGATCTGTTTCCATGGAGTTCATCCAATTAGTACTGCTCGCTGAATTCGAAGCTTTTTTGTCGTCCTCTGGGTCCGCATCACGTACCTTCTCAAGGGATGTAATCGTCTATATTGACTGATGGTTCATGCGGTCGTGCAGATATGCGGGAAGGAACAACTCCAATAATCGGCTAATGCTGGTTTGCTTCTGTAACTTCTGTTGTGTTTCCGCACGGAGTAAGAAAAATGGCCAACTTTTCACCGCAATAATGACCAGCGCCTTTTTCAGTCGATAAATAATAATCCCATGAACATACCTAAGTGTGCGATAGAACTAAAAACATATTATTTACATTACAAATTATGAAAATATCGCTTTTAATAATATCTGGTAATTACCAGTACATTTACCATTACTCTGACGTTCTCTTAACTTTTTTTATTGATTTTTAGGAACAATTTTTATTACCAAATTGTTTTTTTAGTTGAGAAGTTGTAATTGGAAATGTATTGTCTTACATTTGCCTGGAATATGATTTTGATTAGAAATTGAATATTATTAAATTTCGTTCAATAATGTATTACTTTTAAAAATCATCGGTATTGTATAATCATTGTCTGTTGATAAATCTTGGAGCTTTTAATACATAGGAAAGTAGAATTTTAGTTTTATAAAAGGCGCAAACATTTGTGATTGACTGACATGTTGTTTTTTATTAAAGTAATGATTGACGTTATGAGGGTGCTTTTTATTTCTTTCAGAATGAAAGGTTAAGAATGACTGCGATGTGATACTTACAATATGAAAAGGTGAAAACGCAATACACGCAACTTTGCCGATCGATAAATGGTGTCATAAAATATGGCCTACATCGGCTGGACTATACTCATAAACTTAGGGGTATTTGTGCAAACTAATTAGAAACTTATTGAATAACAAAACCAACGTTTGGAAACATCGTGAATGCGATGTATCTTTTTTTTTAGAATTGTTCCTTTCAAACCACTATTTTCATCAGATTCTAGAAACAAGGAAAGCTTTTTTTCGTTACATGCTAGGTTCTTCTCAACTGGGTCATTATTCTTTTCGTCAGTGGTAATTAAAAAAGTTTAGAAAACCATAAACGTTGCTGATTACACGTAAAAGCCTACAATTGTTGGTTTCAAGTGATACACGATTGTAAATTACACAATTGAAAAGTGTAATTCTAGAGATAATCAAATTTTAATTACAAAAGCGAGAAGGTTTGATTTCAGTTAACAACGGAAGCTTCCTGAGAAAAGTTTCTTTCCAATAGTAAAATCAATTCAATGAATTTTTAAATCCGTGAAAATCTCGGTGAAGTAATCGAAGTTTCAATCGTCGATTGAAGTACTGAGCTCTTATCTCATCATTCTTTGCCGTCCAATTGAAACGTGACGAAATTCCACACAGATTGTTCTTTCAAATCCAACCTTAAAGCGACGCATTGATTCGTGGTTGGAAATTTTAAATTACCTAAAAAGTGAGCATGAAACAAATGTCTCAAGTGGGCCTATTTGGTGTTCGAGTCGGCGCGCCGTCGTCGGTAGTATTAATTGCATTGGCGCGACAACGACTATATCACGGCCCCTTTTTGATCTCATTTTCAGTCGTCGAGACGCCTGCGCAGGGTCAGGATTGCCCTACACCGAGTAGCTCGGCAAGTCAGTTAGTTCATGACACAGTGCGGCCACGTCATGACGTTACTTGCAACGTGCTTTTGTTCAGCACAAGTCGCCGACGTAACTGATTATGTTTTATGAATGAAAGCGCGCAATTGTTGATGGAATGCTGATACTTGAAGAACAATTTTCACATCGATAAACTGCTTGACTGCGACCCAAACATTGCTTTTATCTACTTTTATCTTGATGGTTTTATCACTTATTCAAGCAATTGGGGAAAAAGTTGAGTCATCGCAGTGAATAATACGATCAGTTTGTTGGATGAGCTGTTCAATGTCACTTGTTCCGATACTTTTGTGACCGTTTGATGTGATTTCATAGTTGACCTACATCGTTTCTTAAAAGTGTGCAGTGTCATTTATTGTTTGGACAAATTTTTTTATCTATATCGTTTCCCGATATCGTATCAGGTAATTGTTTATCGGACCATCCATGTCTTTTTGATATGTTAACAACGATTTCTTTAGCAGAACATATAATTACATTTTTTATTCCGAACTGTATCGATGGGATTATCAGGTCGAGCATACATTCCTGCTATTTGTATCAGGTTTCAAAATTATCAAATAGCAACAAATGTTTTTGCTGTAAAATATGAACATAAATTTCTCTATTTGAAACACTTTCATCACCGCTTTCAATATGTTGAAGTACAAATCGAGGCACATGTTTCCCAGTTAAAAAGAAGAAACCGAAAATGCCTTTCATAGTTTTGATTGGAAAAAAATCAATTCTTCACTACCATTTTTTTGTATTTTCCATTCGCATATTTCATGCGCGAAAAATCTTGCTTGTCATTTTCTCGTGATTATGTTTGGTTGCCCATGCATTGGGGCGTCATGTTTACCCAAGTTTGGTCGAATCATTATTCGAGTGGAAATCTCTCTAATGCTTTTTTTCGGCTCTAGATTCCTCATTCGATAGGATGATGCTTATGTTACGAGAGAAAAATGGTCAAACACATTAGCATATTTTTCTAGTAAGCATGGAATGTACCTGTTTGAGAAGGAATTATTCAAGGGTAGAAACGTTGAAGCCGCCCCATTTATATAGTCAATGGAATTCCTGTTTTACATGTTTAAATTCATAACTTAAAGAAACGATCGTTAACATTCGTTTTATATTTATTAAAGCTGTTGTCGCAACGTTTCTGCAACATGTTTCAATTTCGATTTTTTTAAAGCTGTTTTAATATTTAGGAAGGACAAAATTGCATCTGAACATACGAAGAAATGGCAGAAAAATAATGTTTCAATTGAAAGGTTGTCGATAAATGACCTTTACAATTGAGAGAAGAAGAATTTATGAAATAGAACAGAAGGATTTTTTATTGCTAGCTCAGAATATTCATTGTGCTATTTTATATTTTGTAAAGTCAACCCGATGAAAGTTTCTTTATCGGTAAAGTCGGATTACTTATATTCTTTCTTAAATTGTGAGTGAAAGGTTAAATGCTTTTGTTCTATATACATTTTCTCAATAATTGCCTTGATAAGAGATTTTCCTTACAATTTTTTTAAACAGAAAATTAGTGCCAGTTTTTAAATATCTAAAAAAGTATCTTCAAATTGAAAGAGAAAAGGCAATGCAGTTCAAAACACCCGAAAATAGGGAATATCTTTAATGGGTGGCCTTTAATTTGTAATGAATAATACAAAACTAATAGAAGCGTTATAAAAATATAAACGACCTGAATTTTTCAACTGTGATAATATCGAAAAAATGGAAATCAAATGTTTTCATTTAAGTTTATATGGGTTTTGTGAAATTCTGTTTATCCATTCTAAATGTCATTTTTATCATTAATGTTCTTGTCACAAAAATAGTCGTACTATAAAATGTAAAGGCAAACCATATCCATCACCGAAGAAAAAGTATTGTTATTCAATATCAAACATACATTCACACACACTTGCGTAGTAAAAGCTTGAAAGTAGAACGCGAAACTAATTCAATCGTTACTGTATCATTGACAAAATGTTTGCATGCAATTCAAAGAAACGTTATTTTTATGTTCTGAATGTCACTTTTACAAATAGACCCATTGATATTTTCGTGAAATTTCCTCTTTTTACAAGACTCGATAAAGTATTCAAAGCATTATTGACTCGTGAATACAAAAACAGCAGCGTCTGTTCTGACGATTCTGCTCTTTGAAAATTCAATTATTTATTTTGCACTCCCAAAATGTCTTTTCTCATTACGCGAAGTTTTTCAAGTCATTGAAATTCATCGAACATTTTTATTGCGAGAGCGACTTTAATCAGAAGTCGGGATTGAAAGGACGGTTCGATGTAGAGCTCTTGAAATCCCCTCGATTCAAAATTCGAACTTCGCCGTATGATAAACTTTTTCAAGAAGCATTAAGGACTTGTGGGCGTTTCAGAAAGACATGACAATATCGACCTGCCTTAGAAATCCGAACGGATCATGCTTGACTTAGAGACAACGCCGTAGAAGAAGGAAAACACCGTTCGATATTTCCGGTCAAGTTTCTTAAGTTACGTTTATTCAGTAAACGTAGTTTGAGCGAATATAGAAGGAAGAGAAAAATATCGTCTTTTGTCGACTCGTAAGTGCTTAAGATCAAGAGTGGATGGTCGATAGACGATGAGATTCAAGACCTGGGATGTACTCTAGATCAAGGCTTTTGGAGTAAAAGAGGTGCCGAGCGCTCGTCGGCATACGAATATTCTAAAGGCGGGAAAAAGCGGGAGTAATAGAAAGCTAATAAAACAACTGAAGCAGCGAAAATGGGGAAGAAGAATAGCAAACTCAAACAAGATACCATCGATCGCCTTACGACGGACACTTACTGTAAGTTGAAAAACAAATTATGCATTTTAAGAAGCTTCATTAAAATCCGTTTTTAAAAAGAGTTTTTAACATTATGTAACAAAAAACGTTCGAGTACAATTTATCTCATATTTATTGATACACATGCAGTTGATATATAAAAATACCAAGTATGTAGCAGTAATTAGAAAGAGTTACTTACAAAACGAAAATTTGAATGTTTAAAACTAGCGAACGCTTCAGTTTTTTCAGTAGCAGAGACAAAAGTAATCATCTCGGTACTGTATTTTTCATGTTTTTTCGCCCTCGAAACGTTCTAGTCGGCGACTTTATCTACATAATGACATTAAAATTTAACGTGGGAAAAAATCGACCAGATTGCATAATACAAACAAAGACCGAGAAGATTTTTAAGCACACTTGTTTTAGAGTTACAAGAATAAAAATCACCATTTTTCGAATATTTACTTACTGAAAAATCGAACGATTTCATGTGTGAACATAGTTAATGATAAAGTCGATTGTTTCAGTCTATCTATTCGACTGTAATCTCCTTTTAATGACTAAGCGTATCGAATCGTTTTGAAATTCCAAGCACTGTCTGATACATTTAATGTTTATTTCAATATTGAAAGATCGGTTCAACTTAAGAACAGCGACACAAAGCTCTGAAGTTAGCTGCGGGTCGATACTTCTAGTACTATAAGCGTTTCAAACGCCAAAATTTTGAATTATAAACCCTTTTCCACTAAAAAGGGTCCCTTATTGAAATTCTTCTACATCAAATAAAAAGTCAAGCATAAAAACGCATAGTTCAGCATAAGTTCTAGAGTCAACTTCAAAGCTGTGTCGATTTTCTTAGGTCCGAGAAAAACATCTTCAAACGGTTCGAATATAGCTTTAAAAATATTCCGTGTCAACATAGGATGAGAAAAAGTGGTTAAATCGAGTGGAAAAAGCGCAAAACCTACAACCTTTATATATGAGTTTGTCATTAGCGAACTAAAGTATATTATTCGAAGCCCGCAATTTTCAGTTACTGGAAATTGTTCGAGCGTCGGAGAAATCGATTAGGGAAACGTCCTAGAAATATGCAAAGAAAAACAGACTTTCCATTAATTCCCATGAGTCAAATGGAGAAGAGCAGAAAAATCAACACACTCGTGTGAAAATGTGATAATTGCCGTTAATCGAATGATCATTCGTAATAAAGTCTAGACATTTCCCGAGTTGAAGTGTTACCTGACTTTAACTTGGTTAGTTAGCGTGCTGTGATTACTCGGTAGTTACCATATTACGAACACATTCAGGTACAGTGGTATAGGAAAGTCTTTTGATCATGGTCAATTACGTACGCTTCATTGATCAGTTCGGTCGATTATAATTTCATGCTCGTGTGACTAAATTGAAAAGTTGTTTAAATTTGCCCCTCTGCAGCTTGAGCATTCGAGAAGCAAGGAATACAACAGTTCATTTCACGAATAAATTTATCGTAACCAGAAGCGATTCTCTGGTGTTCGTAAAAAACTAACCCGCGTTCGACATGTGAACATTTGTTGAGTTTTATGTTACGTGAATGCGCGGAAAGTAACATGCACCGCACGTGTTTGAGGAAACAGTCAAGAATAACTTTCATATTATTATTATGAAAAAATAGAAAAGAAAGAAGTCAGGTCTGAAGCAGTCTCGAGTTGAAGGGCGCGAAAACGAGTGTGACAACGAGTTTCTGGCCTCATTCAACTGTTGAAAGTCCGTACGTTAATTGTGTGAAGTTGTGAGTTACGCCATGATGTTTTACTTAATTATAAAAAATTTCCGATTCACGAACTATTTCGGTTATAAACTTTTTTCGGAATCCTCGCAAACGAGAATTCATGAGGCAACCAGTGGACAGAACATTAAAAGCTCGGTCCGAATCCCTCTACATTTTACTCCTGCATTGATTACCATAATGCGCTGTTTTTGCAAGTTTCATGTGCACTGTGAGATATTTTATACGTTTTGTGGTAGAGATTTATTGGGCCTAAGCCAATGAAATCTCTCAATCGATTCAACATGTATAATAAACTCTGCTTGCACATCCTTTTTCGTTTGGCAAATGCTCGGGGAAACTCAATTTTAATTCATGCACGTCTCGAGCATCGTACAAAATTTGTAAAGCAATTCGGGATACTCCATGCATTTTTTATTTGGCTCTTTGCATCCACGTGAAAAGAATACTTTGCTCGGTCCTACAAAATTTGTCTTCGGCTCGCAAACATGTTTCTTCGCGTTGTCGCGGGTCTTCTTTGAGCGAATAGATTGTTTTCCGAAAGTCAGGTGAAAATAAACTTCAAATTTTACATATTCTCTTTCAATTTTCACAATGGTACTTTTTAGAACGACCGAATATGCTTTTTTCATTCACAATTGTTAAAAAAAGGTTTATAAAATTAACATCAGGTGGATCGCCATAAATTAATTAACGGAGGATCGTCAATTTTTGTTCAGAATTAATGAAATAAATCGTCTTTCTTTATATTATATAATCAAATTTTGGAAGCACTCAATTACTCAAACTAGTTCTTGATTCCAACGTGCGCGACAGCTTGAATTTCATCGCAAAAAAAGTACGCGAAGCCGTAACCCGCCGGTGAGTCACGGCGCAGTGGGCGTAATAATGTTTACATGCTTAATTACTTCGCATAATAATTTATTGCAAATTTACCGAGCGGAAATACTTCGAGGTTATATATTTCGTAGTTTATCAACTGTTGCCGAAGACGAACGTGCTTCGTATAATTTAACACTCAATATTCCCACGCTGATAAAATAAAAACGTACATGAAAAGTACAAAATCAATTTTCTTTTATAGCTCGATAAATTGCATAACAGCTGTAAAAAATTGTTCTCATATCATGGACCAGATTAAGTACTTCAATTTCGCTGTATCGCTCGTTAAAACTCATTGTCCCGGTAACGTGTAATAATTATCAGGGAATTGTTGTAATCCTCTGGAAACATATATTCCTATGCTGCAGCGTTTCTCCCTACCCATGTACCTAACATACTCACACGAGCGCGTACGTAGTAGGTGTATACTAAAAGTTTAAACACTACCACGGATACGCTCAGCCTGTTATTGTTGGACGCGCCTGAAAGTCTGCTCTGTGCGACACATGGTCAAAAGGACTAAAACTTTTTCATGTACGTGCAGCCGAATATACCAAAGCGATCAATGAAAAAGGATACGTATATGCTGCGCGTAATACATTTTTCAGAGAACGGGAAAATGTTCAAATCGATACGTCATTACGTCATTTGAAGTTGTGTGGGCGGTAATAGGGATTTTTAGAAGCTAAAGGTTTCTTTTTCGTTGGGCCACTTGCAATCACGCTGTGAATATCATGGACCCGAAAAACTCCGAGAAAATTTGTTCTATCGCCCATGTTTTCACTTTTGGTAAGGAATTCGATATAATTACTCGATTAGACTTTCCTCCTTTGAGTTATACACTGGAGCATCGATTCTGGTCCGAGTTAGGGGCAATTCCGAGCAAGGCCATATCAAATAAAGAGCTGCGCCCCTACGGTTCCATTTGACAAAGTGCATGAAATCGTCGAACCCGTCCTTTGTAACGTCTTTCCGCATAATCGTTCGTCCTGACAACATTCGGCATCGATTCAAAGTGGACCTTGTGGTACCGTGAGGTATTCCTCAGGCACACTAATTGCTTCATTAGTTTTCGGGATGATCGTGACCACGTACCACCGCTTAGTTTTTGAACCAGGAATCCTGGGACCTCGCTGCTGCAGCCTTGAGAAGATTTCATCATAGAATCTGTCTGAACCATAGACGTGCTAGACTCCGCATTATCGAATTTTCACGCCAGCCTATCACTGGGTGCGAGCACCATACAAAGATCTTCTCCAAGAGGAAAAGAGGTTGGGCTGACAAAGGTACCGCTTGTCAAGCCCCTGACTAATAAAGACCCTCCGAGTCCCCATTTCAGCCGGGAAATCAGACAAATAAATCAACGCCGAAATGGGTCAAGGAGGAGAAGGAAGGAAAAGCTCGCAAAGCATCGCAGGCCTTGCGGTTCCCGAAAATCACTTTTCGAACGACCACTTTCGAAACGAAAGGATTTTAAGGTGCCTTCCGGAACCCTGTCCTGAGTAGATCGCGGTTTTTCTCTTGGCACTCGATTAACGCTTAAAATCTCGCGTGTTTAGCTATTTTTTGGTAGAGTCAGTGCCGTTTTATTTAAATTCGTGTTCATTGAATTGTAATAGAATGATGAATGAAATTATTTTTCATTTCGGTCTGTCCACACAAGTACAAAAAGTGTTCCAAGGCACATACAACACTCTCCTCTGTAGACAGAAAATATTGCACCTCCTTATAGACCGTATATTAAATTACGGCATTTCTTGGGGAAATTGTAACATGTTTATACAAAATAGTTTCAAACTCCGGTTGCCATAGCTATGATATTAATGTTCACGGGCTTGAAGAACTCGAGGGACCGAGGTTTCTAACGTGCCTCACGTGTGAACAAATGGATAATCTGCACTAAAATCGATGCTCCAGTATGACTGTCTCTCCTCCCTCTTAAAGAAAGTTTTCAGTGAGTTGTGCATTCAGTATCAACTTGCACTCGATTAGTGGAGAATGATGAGTAGTGGAAGATGAATGAAAGCGAGATGAGTAAGGCGTGAACTAAGCTCTTTACAAACCAAAACTATTGCTCATTTCTGGCTATTCGTGGAATTACACGTTAATTCCGGATTTCATACCGCAGCTTTCTGCTCCAGGGATTTCTCAATAACCTACTGGCAGTTGGATTTTACATGTGGCACTTTTTGGAGGTCGCTTTTAAGAATTCGTTTCTATCCAGAAAACGTGCTGAGCTGAAAGTACTCAGATTTCAGTAGTCAGAGTCAGCGTAGCGTCGATCATTCAACGTGTCGCTTGCTACTGCTGTTCATCGAATGAAAATATCAAAGACGATTTGTCAGGGGGGCCCTGTTTCACGAGATTGAGATCCCTTAAGGGCAAAATCATTCCACCCTCAATCAATAAAAGATTTATGCAAAAATTACTTTTAAATATGAGTATAACGACGTAAAAGATTGTTAGAAGGAAAAACGGCGATTTGAGAATGGAAATAAAAGAAGATGAGGATATATTACGAGGGCAAAAACTGACGTTGGTTCAGCAGAATATTAATTCAAGAATTTATAACAAAGGAATGTCCATTTCTAACAAAAATGTTGTTATATTTTCGAAATATACTTTAATTTTTAGAAAAACCATGTTTTCGTAATGAATCGAATTAGGACTATTTTTCGGAACATTAAACTTTTCCACTCTAAAGCGTTTCTGCGCCAAATAGTCAAATTGGGATAAATTTAGGAAAACGTTAATCGAAAGAGTAATCAATGAAAAGCTCGCGGATTTAGAGCCTCAAACTGCGAAAAATGTCAAGAATATGGCAAGGGCCTTCCATGGTAATTTATAGTCACATAAGAAATTACTGCCCCGACGGAAAATTTTTCATTAATCCAATCCATGATGGACGCGCGAATGGAAATGATAGAAACTCGCAGTTATCAGGCTGCGAAACGAATGTAGAGAGGAACGTGCAAATAAAGATAGGCGTAAAGAGGCAAAACAGAAACATCAAGTGGCTCTAACCCTTTCCCGAAAACCGCTGTAGACCACTATAGTGGTTTGTTGTGATTTCGTAATTAATTAGTAATCTGTAGTGGTCTGTGGTGCTTGCAGTGTGGCTTGAAACAATGCGCAGTGATTTGCAGTGTATTTTATTTTTTACTATCTTTAAATGCCAGGAAGATTTACAGATAATCTTGCAGAATATTATTTTAGTATTATTATTTTATTTTATGTATTATTTTATGGAAAGTAATTTTTTTCAATTCTGAAAATGACTTTATATAATGTGCATTTGATCTCTTTCGACTCAGTCATTGAATTTCGTTATAACGCGGCGATGAGTCGTGTAAATCGAATAAATATTAAGTTGGAAAGTCATGCAGACGGGTTGGTACGTGATGGAAAACAACGTGAAAGCGTGAGCATGAAGTGCCAGCAGTCCTCCCTCTTTTGTCTTCTCAAGAATACCTTCCCTACATCCTTCCCTTTTCCGTATACAAGATATTTCCTAGCTACATAAGACATTGTTCCCGCACCAAAGTGTATGCTGCTGTATCCGTTTTGATCTAATTTTCGGTGTGAAATCTTCACACATCCTCTAATCAAAGCGCCTCATCTCCTATTCTCTGGAGTGCATTCATTCGTGATTTTCCGTGTGGATATAATTTTCGACATTGTTGCG
Organism: Zelostemma sp. ZL-2020; assembly: GCA_022816865.1. Lineage (NCBI taxonomy): Eukaryota > Metazoa > Arthropoda > Insecta > Hymenoptera > Platygastridae > Zelostemma > Zelostemma sp. ZL-2020. The sequence goes on along the minus strand of JABFQM010000515.1, from coordinate 20,908 downwards.
TAGCTTTCGAGACAGAAAACTACCATCAAATTTTATTCCCTCGCTCGATTGTAGGTGTAATTTCCAGGAGTTATGAAAATCGTTACATGCTTGTAACGATTACTATGAAAATTATTGAAAAATACATTCACTTTGCTTTGTTTAAAAAGTTCGATTTTGTTTGCGCTGAATTTCGAATTTTTTAGACAGATGTTCCGACAACGGTTGAAAGTTTCCATTAAGTGTTACGCAGTAACTGAGATATTGTTGGAATAAACTTTGCTGAATGAGTGAATAGAATATACATTTATTTCTCCTTTTTTGAGAATTACGGGTATATTATCGTCGTAGTCGAAGTCATTTAAATAGCGTACTTCTTGCAAGTGAGGCGTCTCTTGTCTTCGGATTAAGCAGGAGCAGTGGCACAGGCAAGCTTTCTCTCAAAAGACTGTCTCAAGTCGGTTTATTGCCACGTAAAATCTTGGGAAATTGAAGGGAAAAAAGTCTTAATCTTCTTCATCTTCTGGACGAGTTGGAAAATTCCAAGCTGCTTTTTTCTTCAAGACTCTGTTTTTAAATTGAGTTTATCAAAGCGTGACTACTTGGATTAATCAATTGGTTTACTGTAGGATCGAGAAACTCAAACCGCTCAAAACTATTTCTGGACATTGATTTGGGAAGTCAGTGTATTACGATTTTAAACCGCTTCGAACTTCTTAAAACTAGTTTAATTAGTTCTGATATTTATTTTAATCGGAAGAAAGTTGAAAGTACACTAATGAACAAGCCAGTATTTCGTATCAAGAACAGGAAATATAAAAAGTAACGAACTTATTCATCGCAAAAAGTTGAGTGATCGAGAATTTTCGATGCGGAACAATGGGAATTTAAGAATTTCTGCTCTCTGTGTTTTAAACGATCGATGGATTGGCGTGTCCGCATTTTCAGCGTTCGCCTATTCACAGTCCAATGCAATTCAGTCGGCGGGAAGTGGCTGATAAATAGTTAACGAATCGGTGAAATACTTTTATTTTCTGAGGAAATTTTAATTTGTTCCTACAGTTTCCACTAAAGTTTAGAAATTGGCCAAGGGCCTCTTTTCCTAGGGCTGAAGTTTTCCAAGTCCCCCCCCCCCCCCCAAGTTTTTGCACATGGATGTAATGAACGTCATTATTTATTAAAAATGTCCTCCGCAGAATATTGTTGCTTGCAATTAAAACGCGTAACTTTTTTTTCAATCTACACAGATACTTTGAATATTTCAGACGTTTCGGTAGTTTCCTGTAGCGATGTTTCGATTTTAAATGCACATAATTTTTGAATAACAGAATTCCTCATGTCATCGATATTTTTTAATTTTTCCTTTCTTTGACTTTTTAACTCGACTTAAATTTAATGAGAGAACTGAAGTGTATGAAGATGAAAATGCTCTCTTCTCGATGACGTTAATTATAAGTTTGAATAAAAAGTTCTGAAATGAAACGTCAAACAATTTTTTTAACTCAATCTTTTAATCATGTGATTCGTTTCTGTTTCAGTTACGGAAAAGGAAATCCGACAATGGTAAGTGACTTAAAAAACAAATCGTGGAATTCATTTACGTTTTTAAGGATGTTTTAATTGAATGTTAATAATTAACGGAACTCTATGATATAGAAGCGTGTAAAAGCAGAGCAAAAAGAGTCATTTGACGGTTGCCAGTTATCGATATTAAGTTTTTCGGTGCCGCTAAAAAATAGCGATCCCGGTCTGAAGTTGGCTGTGAGTCAATACTTTTTTCTAGGAAAATCGCTATTTTCACTGAAATGGATATTAAATAAAAAGTCTTTTTTTGTAAGCTTAGGGTCTAGCCAGCTGAAAAAGTTTCATTTTAAATTATTGTTACTCAAATTCAGGCAAAACATTTCACGAAACATCTTCAACGTTTACTGTGCCAGTATACAATTCCGTCAACTTTGTGTTATTTCATGCTTTTAGGCACAAGGGTTTCCTAAAAGACTGTCCAGATGGTTTACTAACCGAACAGGTAGGTTTTTATTATAAAAAAGATCTTTTGTTTGAGCGAAAGAAAAAGTTGAATATAAAATTGCGCAATTCACGATACAAAAATTTCTACATCTTCTAGGGATTTATCAAAATTTACAAACAATTTTTCCCGCACGGAGACCCGTCCAAATTTGCTTCGTTGGTATTTAGAGTCTTCGATGAAAATAACGTAAGTAAATGGTACAACGTATAATAGAAATGATGCGAATATCATTGTATGAGATGTCTGGCATTTTAAAGTATTATTAAGTTTTAACAATGAATGTCAACGGAATATTCTACGACTTTATGTTCGTGCTGTGGAAAAAGGAGCTGATTTAATTAGTTAGGACATTTATATCGATCATTAGTATTTGCAGCGACTTTTAGTACATTAACTATTATTTTACATCTTCCAAAAGTACAAACGAAACGACTAAGTTCCCAAATTAAATTTTACTTTGCAAAAGTGTTCGGCAAAAAACTTCGAACTCTGCGATTTGCGAGCTTCCCTCAGTTGCATTCATTCACCTAGTTTTTTATGCGCACTTTATTTTACGTTTCACGATACGAATAGGTAACGAAAACGTGATTTACGCGGGCAAAAACGGATAAAAAACAAACACGTTTCGCGACTTTGGAAGTCTCACTATTGCACAAATCCGCTGTCACTGACAGATCTTTCATTCTTTCGCAAGATCTTTTATTCGTTCGGATTTTCCACAAGATCTATTTCTTCCGATAACAGAGGAAACGTTGGAAAGTTACCGAAACAAGTTAAATAAAAGATCGATTCAATATTTTCCAATACAATTCAATTGATCGATTATTATTGCATTGATAAGTTCACATTATTGTTGGCTCCGTTATTTCCCTTCAACCTTTTACTCCGATTCAATAAATCGGATTCATCGCTCTCGAAAATTCACACTTAAAATTTTTACAGCTATAGAGAAATATTAATCCAGTTATATTGACTTGTTTTCGTTTTCAATATTGCTTAACCGTGTGCAAAATACCACGAACGGATGTCATTAAACAAAGTATAATACATGGTGCCACTTGAACGGCAGATCCTAATCCTTTTAGCCTCGACATAGCACGTGTGCAGCATACTTTTACAACCTTTTTCTCGGTTCGAGTACGTGGATAAAAAATTGCACCCTCCACTTTCATTATTATGTTGAGTGCCTGAAACTATTATATTCAAAAAGGAAAAATTGTAGCCCAAACGTAATAATCGAAAGTAGTTTTCTTACAGCTGAAACAAGTAGAGAACTTTCATCCCTTGATAGATTAAAAATAATGTGAACTTAAAATGAATTTTCCGTAAAGAAAGCAATTTAAGAACTTTACGTTAATCGCAATGCAGGAACTATATATACTTTATGTTGAGAGTAAAAGGATAAAGTACGCAAAATGCAAGAAATTGAAGATTTGAACGTGTATTATGTAAAGTGCCCTTCATTTTCACATAAGATTTCGTAAAACTCTTTTTCAAATATAGTGAGCGGTGTTCAGGGTTGTTTTTAACATTCCAAAATGTTTGTAATCTTACTTCTTTTACACCATAAAAATTAAAATTTTCATTTCAAATCTAGTAAAACAAAGTTAGTACAAAATAAAATATCCCAATGTAATATTTCGCGCGAGAAATTGTATTTTAAGGGAATTTTATCATAATAAGCAGCGTAGAGTAAACGAAATTTTAATAACGATGTTTCGAGATGATGAAATAATAATTTACATTCTTATTATACTCTTTAACCCGAACTTTTTATGCTGTCCTCGAATAATTTGTCTTCATTTCAAAATCCATTTTCTAGGTAAGCAAAGAGTTGAAGGTTGGGGTTGAAGGGTTGGAAGCATTACCACCCCTCCCTTCAACTGTAACGAATTAAATTTACTTTAGAGTTTCTCGTCGAGTTCTGAAATTTCTGAACTTTTGAATTACACATTGATCTCAACAGAAAATCAATTATTCGTTGCAGACTTTTGTAAAGTATCCTGACTTATAACTGTTATGAAAGTAATAATTACTTCATGATTTTAAGAGTTGCACTATCGCATAATTAAAGGAAGTCCCAATACTCGATACTACATTCTTAAAAGAGTTTTATTTATTTTAAAAAGTCTTCAATTTGTCCATTATAATTGAAGGGTGTCTTCTCATTCAATGATATTCCATTAACACACAAATCTACGACATTTCCTTTATGTTGCTTTCTGCAAGTTTCATTTGAATGCAAAGTAACGTGGTAATTTGATATCACTTTTCAGGACGGTACTATAGAATTCGAAGAGTTTATTAGAGCACTGTCAGTCACGTCAAGGGGAAATTTGGACGAGAAATTACACTGTAAGTAACATCGTAGTATTTCCGCATTCACATCTATACCTAGTGAAATAAGTCACTCGTATAAAAACATCTAAATCACACTGAAAAAGATCTTCTAAATAAAAAATATCTTATCAACTTATTTGGCATATTCTGTATGAAAAGCAACAGTTTTTACTAAATGGACCGAAAAGATTTTAAAATGAAGTGTTCAGAGTTATTCATAGTTGATCTAAAAATAAAAAAACTTGTTACGAATCTCTTCCGTCTTGAACTCGATCCAAAATCTCGTTTTTTGGACGGAGTCTGCATCTCGGGAAATATTCCGCTCCCTTACAGATGTCCTTTTGAGCTAAGTGTTTTCTGAATCTTTTCTGACATCTTCCTACCTTCGTTTGAAAAGTTGTGGAGGCGGTCTAATGAAATATCTATAAAGTCTTCACTACTGAAGCCAATAACTTACCCGCGACGCCATCCAAAACGCCAACACATTTATGACTCACTTTCATGACATTTAGCCAGCAATGCCAGGCCATTTTTTACACTATATCATTCATATTCCGCTGAACGTTTCTCTACTTTTATGAGAAAAACAACGGCTGAAATTTTATTGAGATGCATGTAGTTCGAGAGCGATATTTTATGAGGATTCCATTCCACGTTATCTAAAGAAGAAACTTCAGTTTAAGTCACACATGTCTATTTACCGGGGTGTCATTTTACTGGAAAATTCGTTCTCAAGGGTGCCACTTTGTTTCTTTTTAGGGGCGTTCCGACTATACGATGTCGATAATGACGGTTTCATTACGAGGGATGAAATGTACAACATCGTCGATGCGATATATCAAATGGTGGTAAGTCCTTTTTCTGAGTGAACTGCTTTATTAAGTCGTTTATAGACTGTGCTTTTGCTGAAACCGGTAATTGAAAATAAACCGAGCTTTAATTAGTCATCAATCTTGAACACGCCATGAAACACGCCAAGAAACAAAAGCTAAATCGATTTCATGAGCAGTTCGGAATTATAGGTTTTCCCATCTAGTTCCAATCCTCAACAGTAACGTTATTTCAGATGAAAGAAAATGTTTTCACATCTCCACAAATCTAAAATTGTTCCTACAATTTTTCCATTTCCTTTGCTTTTCTCCAGTTTCTACAACTCTTAAAAAGAATGTTAAGTTTTCCTCCCGATTTTGCTGCATTCGTTTCAATCGGTGCGTCGTAGTTACTTCATCTATCAAAATCTCCAATAAATTTTTTTTATGTGACTCGATTTTATTACGTATGCAAGGTCGATGTCTGTAGGCAAATCATTTACGACTGCACTATATTTCGCTACTTATTTTCCTCCGTGAAATAGGACACTAACGAATTTTTACAACAGGCATAAATTCGTAAAATTCACTCGAAAGTCTTTCATTCTATTCCTCTCCGATTTTCGTATCTGACTATTCGTAGTTGCCTTATATCAGCAAGAAAACGTACGGATATATAGACTACGTCTTTATCGATTGAGTTCTTTTCTAAGCATGAAGGGCCAATAAAAGACGGAAACTCTCATTCCCAATCTTTACAGTATCTTTGAAAATCATTATTTCATCGGAGCTATAAAAATGATACACACGGGATTTAAGGAACAGCCCATCCGTGTAATCGAGACATCTCATCGACTATTTAAAACATGTATAAAGTTCTAGAAGTTGCGGCATTATCCGTGCCCCAAGATTGCATTTCCCAACGAAACTGTAAAAAGTTACCATCGAAAGTGAATTAAGATTTTATCAGGTTCGAATTCAATACTTCATTTTTCATTCCAAATGACAAAAGTTTCGCTCGCTTTTTACTGCGATTACGAACAATTTGCATAAAAACATAATTGAATATAAACAGTATCACACGATATAGCGTACATAATCAAGCAGAGAGATCGCGTGTTGATTTTACCGGAAATTCTAGATGATTTAACCGACTCGATGTAATGGAAGTACGATGATTCACGTACCGAACAAATACAAATGTTGTGTTTTGACGCGGCTTCGTCGATAGATTTTCAAAACGTGGTGAATTTTCCGTGAAATCCAATTTTCGATGCAGCGATTAAAAAAGAATTGCTCGAATCGTTGGTATTCAATTAGCGCGTTCACTAGGAAAAAGTTCATACGGGAGACTCGGTGCTCGCAAACCAATATTTTTGATCCGACAAGCTACACACAATTTCATCGTGTTTGCACACAAATATATGCACTTCACGCGGAAACTACTTATACAAGTTTCTTGAAAAATATTGGAAACTCTTCGAGAGAATCGTAACTGAAAAACGAATAGAAAACTATTGAAGACGTTTTATACTTTGTGAAGATATTTTTAACCCTCTTGATTATTGAACCTGTAAAATTTTATAGTTTAAACAGACATCTGAAGCCTTCAAAACTCCGACCGCAAACTGTTTATTCGAACCAATTAACAATTTCAAGCATAATTCGAAACATCACTCGATCGTTCAAATTCGACTCGTAACTTTTTTCATGATACAAAGTAAGCTTTTTTGTACACACTAATACTAACTAATAAAAAAACATTTAATCCGTTCGAAACCTGAATAAACCGATAAAACGTGCGGCTTGCACCCTTGGCTTTTCCTGATGTATTTTCAGCTTTTCACTCGGAATGTATTTGATTTGCAGGGACAGACACCTCAGGCGGAAGATGAGAACACGCCACAGAAGAGAGTCGACAAGATATTCGACCAAATGGATAAAAACCACGACGATAAGCTGACCCTGGAAGAATTCAGAGAAGGAAGTAAAGCCGATCCGAGAATTGTTCAGGCGCTATCTCTTGGCGGTGGTCCTGGTCCCGGTGGCGGTATCGGGGCTGGAATAGGATCAAGCGGGGAGGCCGAGGAACGCTGATCTGCACTCACACCACAGCAAAGTATCGTCAAATCGCTGACTCGCTGACGTTTCAGCAGCTTAGTTGTTATTGTCTCGTTAAATCAATCGCTCAAAAGATGACTACAAAGGACACTTGAAATGAAAAAAATGTTTAAACAACTATTGCAAAGTTTTAAACGATGATGACTGAAAACTTATACGTAAACACAGCGTACAACTCGTGGGACTATTCACTGAAAAGCAGAAAATAATTGATTGTTGGGTGCTTTGTCTAGTTCTCGCAGTGGTATATCAAGTGCGTTGTGTCACAATCATGTAAATAATACAAGAGTACTAGAATAAGGGCATTTCATTGTCGTGTGAAAATTTGCAACAGTTACATTTTGTAGCTACAACTCAACGCCGAAATATATCGAAAAATACGAGAAGTATAGCAAGTCGGGTCAGAGCTCGATTTCATGTATCGATATTATAGGTAATTGCATCGGAAATATGTGAAATATGGGATTGATTCAAAAATATTCGAAACGGATAATTATTCAACTAAAGCATTAAAACACATTTAAATCTTGGCAATTTTACAATTCATGGATGAAAAAGCGTGGCAATCGTAAGATACTTCAAAAGTTCATGGAAGTATATTATCGTCCTTTAATCTCCATTTTCTCAATTTCTTCTACAATTTCTCCACACTTCGTGATTCAAACTTTAATATTACGAAGCCGTTTGAGTGCAAAGTTATCGATTTCTAACCCTATGAAGTTTATTGTTCTGAAATTATCGCTGACAATCGCTGTAAAAAGTTTACTTCACAAGTTGTACTTGCAACGGTAAATAAATAAACAATTTTTTACTCTTTTCTTGTAAATTATCTCGAAAGACCGTTCAAAAAGTACACTTTTTTCATCTCTCTTTCTCTTGTAATCTATAACCGTAATAGTGTAGCTGTAAAGTGCGAACTGTCACTTCAGCGGCCCAGAATTGAGTCTCTGCACTGGGCAGTTCATATTTTCTAAATGAAGATAAAATTTTGGAGTAAATGAGATAGTTGATTCAAAATTTTCAGATCTTATTTAAGAAATTGCACATCAAAGATGTAATTCATTCGAAGATTATTATGTAGGTAATAAATAAGAAAAATATTGCAAAGCGAAAAGACCGATTGAAAAAATAGTGACGGTATCTATTTACAGGAAATCTTAGAAAACTTGAAACTTTGTTCGGCACTTCAGGGATGCTTTCGATTTTATGTAAACACCTAGTTCAACACAGTTTTCCCAATATCTTGAAGTATGTTAACAATGTTGAATCTTCTGTGAAACAATTTACGACCAAGCGCCGCCTTTACGTTCAGTTTTCATTTATTGTGTTCAATTTGCGGGTCTTGGAAGTACAGCTTTATTACGTAATATTTGTAGTTTTTGGATTCCGGTGGTTTTTAAAAACGAATGGTTTTTTATATTAATCTGAAATATCATTGAATATATTTACGTTACTCACTATCGTTTTAACAATTATTAACCAATTATTATTCATTTTCCAGTCTCGTCAGTAAATGTATATGTTTTCGACTTTATATTTATTGAGTTTGCTAAAATTACAATACACCACATGAAATTAGAAATAAGTTTTAATTCGCTTCGAAACGTGGAAAGTCGAATTTCGTTATTATATAAAGTTTCGATTGCAATTGAAGTTCCACGCGTATAATAAATTGTGAAAGTTTCTCATTATTCAGATCGAAAAAGATACAGACAAAGATACGAGATCCGTTACAATTCTGTTTAAAAAAGAGATTCATCATTCTCTAAGAAAGTCACAAAAATTAAAGTACAGTAAAAATTATACTTTAATGATTTTTTATATTGTTTGCAATCAATTTCAGAAAAGTTTCCCATGCCAAATATTAAAGATCCCGTAGAAATCCAAATTTCTACTGGAAATTTTGCGTAAATTGCTTGATAAATCTTTCGAGTTAGACATTGGGCGGATCTATACGCTGTGTATGTATTAGTGACATGTTCGATATCGGAGAAGCAATATAACCGTCCTCTTGTCCCTCAATACCATTGTGGTTCTCTATTACGCAATAACTTGTTACGGGTTAGTCGTCTTCAATGGAACGCTTCCCTCGAAGATTAATAACGACTCAATATTGAATCTCGCCAATTCTACAATCATGGCGCAATTCTAAGAAATAAATTCGCCTTCAAGAAATTTGATTTCAAGATACTTTTTTCCAAAATACGTCAACATTCTAATTTACGTTTCCAAAAGTTCAAATTCAAATCAGCATCCCAGTAATTAATAAACAATTGCGTTCTTTCCAAAAATACGATCGAACAATCGTATTTCTCGGAGGAATGCGATTGACTGATCGTTTTTCGATTACTGTGATGGATGATGTGATGTAAATAGTAATTAATATGATTAGAAATTTGATTTGAAACATGCCTAACCTTGAAACGATTTAACGAGTCCTGTATTGAATGCAGTAAGAGTCCATCTTTCTTGACCTATATAATTCAGCTGGTAGCTCGGATTTAGTGTAGGGGTACATTACGTGACCTACATATTCAACTTAAAAGTATTCGAAGAACTTTGAAATGTCCTAGAAATTTGTTCATTGAAAAAAGTCCTGCTCTTATTCGAACTTGGCATGGAAAGACCCGAAAACAAGTTTCCAAAAAATACTTTTTCTTCGCTTAAATTATTATCGGTAAATTATTCGAATGCAAGTTGCTTCCACGGCAAGATTCTCCAAACTTTTTCATCAATTAATTTGAAACGCGCATGTTTGTATGGAGTACATGAAGCAAGCTCTGATCCATTATTAATGTACGATGTCCCTTAAATAAGCAATACAGAAAGGTTGTTAATCGATAGCGTAAGGTTTTTCGGCAGTTTTTCATTTGATAAAAATTAACGTATTGATAGCAATATGGCAGATCGATTATGTGTGGGTAATGTTACATCAATTGTAGTAAATATTTTTGGTATGCATCACGAATCTACGGAGCGAAAAAAATAAACCGTTGACCTGCTTGTACGTACACATTTTATGATTCATTACATTAATGAATTGCATCGTTGGAAAATGTGAGACTTTGTAACTAGAAAAAGTTGTTCTTTTTTTCAAGTACGCACATGAATATATAATTATAGATATTAATTCGCTATCATTAAAATAATTCAGTTAAATTAAAGTACCATGTAGTCTTGTTAAGTTATAATTACAAATTTCCTTTCAATGTATTATAACGTATAATTTCCGCTTTCTTTTTTCAATAATTGAAACCTTCATTTTTGTATGCAATGTTAAAGAGAAAATACAAAAAGAGCAGATTGTAGTGAATGAATGTTTATGAGAGCAACATCGTTAAATTGCGATAGTCTTATAGGATTAAAATTTAGCGTTTGCTTTAGATGCTCGAGTAGACGTCGCGCAAACGCGCATACACGCAAACATAAGCACGCACACTTTCTCACAAGTTCAACTTTATTTACTACAAAGGAAGTAAAAGATGAAAAAATTTCAAGAGCCGAAGTTATTTTTCCATTTCCAGCAGTTTTTTAATTCTTCGCAAATCTCTCTTTTATGAGTTCTTCTTTTGTAGAGCAAAGCGATGTTCAATTACAAGTCATTGCGATTGTAGATCAACTTTTTTGTTACGAAAGAAATATAGCTTACGAGTACAAAGGCGAAATTGCGATTATGAAGCCGCCGAACGGTTTTATCCATCGAAAATCGCGTGGTATTTTTCTCCTTCCTGTTTTTGATCAAACTTTATTGGATTAAGAGATAAAACTTTATAACTTATAATAGGAATTATTTGAAAAATGGAAAAGAGCTAAAACAGTTATTCGATTTCACGGAAACTTCGCGGATTCTTCTAACTGGAAATTTATCTGTTGAAAATTATATTTGAATGTACTCCAAATATAAACGGAAATGAGGCTTAACTGAACGGAAAAGTTCGAAAGGGATTCCGGAATTCTACGGTAGTCATATATACACAATCTGAAAACTTTAACGTAGCTATAAAAGAATAATCGAAACGTTCTAATTAAATTATCCTGATCAACTTGATATTTGAATTTTTAATACACAACACGAGGAGCTGCAAATAATAGTTCCAGGTTATCTTGAACCGTTAATACACTTGAAAAATTGATCCGGTTGACTCTAATGTCGAGTTCGATTAATAATAATTCCAATAATCTCTTGTCTCTTCTGACTAACGCTTTTATACCGTAATAATTATACTCTGAATGGATAACATTTAAAACAGCAATTTTACCGCTTCTCATTATTGATGAATTTAAACGAGACAGAAAAAAAGTGTGAGTTCAATTCAGTTATGAAATTAATATAAATGAATGGAAAAATGTTCTTTCACTACTGTTTTTTTAATGTTGTTTCCAAAATATTATTTCTAGTAGCTAAAAAGGGTGGATATAATTATTTGATCGCAATTAATGTGATATTGTACGGAGTTGTAAAATACGAGTTGTTTTTTGTACGAAAAATTTTAACGTGTAGCAAACATAAAATAATTTTCAATTCTACCATACCTCAATAATTTCATTTTTCATAAAAAGTGCATTTTTAACATAATTTAATTAATTTTTAATTTAATTCCGGAAAAAAAGCCAATGTTGAAATTCAAGCTGTGTCCATCGTAATTTTTTTAGTGCTGCAATGATAATAATAGGGTTGAGAGTAAATCGATTTGTTCGAGTACCAATTTATTTTAAGCACCAGCTCAAAGACTCAAAGAATCACGATAAAAACAGTTTTAATGTGAGGTCCATGAACGATATTGGACTCCATCGGACATTGAGGGCCCAGTTAAAAAATGAGACTTTAGAATTCCCACGTGAGAACATGGAAATCGCACATAGGAATCCTATATACACACATAAGATTTTAATTTTCTACATGAGGCTTTTTTAATGAGTTGTAACATATATATTAAGGCCTCCCTCTTTTAGGAGTATTCGGATTAATTAAATATTAATAATTATTCAATAAATTAATTCGATAATTGAATATTAACCCAAAATTTAATATGGGATGCTGCTTTAAAATAATCTGAGAGAATAATATCGGAGTGTTGATACTCGAATTGTTCTCAAGACATTGTTTTCTCTCAAATTATACATTATTATCAGTTTAATCTCAAAATTGAAACTGTCACGCTAAGTTTCGTAAGTTCAGTTAGTTCAAACAGCCACGTTCAGTTAGGTGAATTTAATTTGGACCCATGGATGTGTAACCCTTGCCAGAATAGATATCATTAGGTTTAAAGGGTACTTTTCAAATTTTCTGTGCCAAGAATCACTAGAATTTTATTTTTCGAAGCAGTTACTTATGCGAATTAGCAAGAAAAGACATTAAAATGCCATTTGTGCAAATATATTCAACATTTTTTTCTTGAAATGATAAAATAAAAAATAATTAATACAATTAAAAATTCAATAAAATATAAAGAATTCAGAAAAGCGGACGAAATCAGCTCAAAAGTTATTTCATCTTAGAAAAAGAGCATGTTCGTAAAGAATCTATTTTCTCCAAAAATTTCCAATTTATTTCTCTGAACCTACTCTTCAAGGATTTTTGAAATCTTCAATTTTGCACTTTAAAACGGATTTCTCTTCGGAAATGCTCAGAATTTTGTCTAATTTTATTGATGCTTTTTGGCAATAAACTTTTTTCTTCGTGTAAACTTTAAGATCTGGGGAGGAAGGCCAATAACGTTAAAAAAATCTTTTTAAAAAGCACCAAGTGGCCATTTTTAGCAGTTTACTTTGTGATAGTAACTTCCCTCTGTTATACAACCCTTATTTATTCACGCACGAAATAACCTCATCACCAAATTGAATTTGTGTTACTTAAATTCCGAAAATATTAATGAAATCACCGAAAATATTGTACTTGAAAAATTTCTCGTATTACCCAAGTACGTTTTTTTCTTATTTTTCTTCCAGAAAGATAATGCAATTTGTCGTGCGTTAATCCATCGAAAAAAGTCGGAAAATTGTCGGTTCTTTTGTAATCCTTTTAGACATTTCATTCGATCGATTGCCTCAGAAGCGATAGTTTATTTCAAATTTGGAAATTTTCTTACGATTAAAATTCAGAATCGGAATACTTAAATTATGCGCATTGAGCGCGCCCGTTGAACTGTTTTTTTGTACTAAAAAAGCAATTGAAGGTTTTTAATAAATCTTCGCAAGGTGTCATTGTGAAGATGAAAGTTAAACACTTGGATTATCTTTTGTGCAAGCACATGATTAGTTAGTTTCCTCATTAAAAACACGAAAAACTGCAACGTCAACGTGATGATATCAAAAAGTGGCAGCAGTCACATAATAGGTGATGCTATTAATTAATGTTATTAATGAACAATTATTAATCATGCACAGCGAACTCTTTATTCTAAGTACTTTGTAAGAAAAAAATAATAGAATATAAGTAGTCGTGACGTCGGTTAAAATGCGTCGGCTGTTATTTGAATCAATTGAAATCGAGATATAAGTATAATTTTTCAATCAATCGTTATACAAATAGTAATGAAAATCATTAAACGGTGTGGCAATTGTTTTACAAACTTTCTGTGATAATTATTAACAATCAATGATCGCAAAAAGCAGAGCGATACGAGAATACGGGCATGATATGCCAGTCAATCATTTTCCGTTGCAACGTTATATTAACGGCAAATAACGTCGATAAATTGAAGAGTAATTTTTGCAAGATTTCATTGCGATTGAGAGTTGACAATGAGAATTGACGATTTAGCATACGTCGCAATCTGCCATTTCTTGTTGAAAAATAAGCGTTCTAGTCTATTGCGCTCATCTGTTGTATGTTATGTGCCTTTTAATGGGCAGCACATATTACACCTTCAGGACGTCATTACGCAATTTGGATTTGTTGGAATATTCATTTTCGGGACATGAAAATTCGTGGTTTTTAATCCTACCTTGAAAACAATTTTTAAATATCAATTGTACGAGTTTTTAACTTTAAATAATTAATTCGCAGTTCTGAAGGTGCAGTATGATTACGCGTGTTGTTATTTTGTATAAAACGTCTCAAACGTTTTTTCTAAAAGATATCGTTATACAATATAAAAACCAATGCAATAACAATATACCGAGCGTTTCTCTTTTTCTTCCCAATCTTTTTATTCCAAGAACTTGTCTTATTTACAAATCATTCAAACACTAAAATGAAGTCGTTTTGTTTAAAAAAAAGAGTGAGAAGGAATCCATGCGCACAAAAAAAAGAAGCAAAAAGCTGGGAGATGTATATGGGCGCTAAAAAAATCCAGATTGAGGAGGGTAGATAATGTGAGATAAAGAGAAAGTGAATGGAAGCTGAAAAAATTATGAGATAGGCGTAAAAACGTGTAGGTTTAATGTCTGATAAGGAAACTGAGATGAACCAAATTATTCTCTAACTTTTAATAGAACAAGGTAAGTGTATGACATACCGAAAATACTTCGACATGTCCCAGTAATGGACAGGGCCACGAAAAAAGTACAAAGTCCGTGATAATAAATAATTTTTTTCACATAAAAAAAATACCTGTCGTTAATAGACAACACTGGTGGTTTTACGTAATTTTTAATCTCAATCGAAATCACATTTCGCAGTTTGTAAATAATTGACAAAGTCGTAAAGCGCGCATTTCCTATCTATTTTGCGATTTCATAACTCTTGTTTTTTCTCATTAAAAATCCATAAACAGTGAAGCGAGTTTTATTTGAGATATTTTCTATTGTAAATCTTGGAAATTTTCTTTATGTCAATTACTGGACCAAGCTTGTGTCGACTACTGGGCCAGTCATGTCCATTACTGGGACATTCGTGCTTCTGACTACTTAATTGCAAGTAATTAAAAAACTAATGACAACTTCACAAAAATAAAAAATGCAACTTGTTCCTAGGAGAATGCTGCATTTTTCACGACAGGAAAAGAATCAGCAAAGTCATTTTTCACTTAGAAAGTAGCGTTTGAATTTGGGATTTCTGCTTAGGTGGTTTATTACTGGGACATCTATGTACCTTATCAAATAAATTTAAATCAATGGCGACAATATTACCTTCGCGACAGAGTCGTACGAGCGATTGATAAGAGCATAGTTTGTTCGACAAAAATTAACACGGAATAATTAATTTGGTCGGTTTCGAAGAGTTCTATTTGGTACATTGAAGAAAAGCAGCGAATAATACATTGCAGAAAAAACGGCGTTGATTAATTAAAAGCATACATTTTTTCAGATGATTTGGATGATGAAGAACATCGTCTTTTCACGATGAAAACAAAAACTTGGTTACCTGATGATACGCGAATTCACACAATGTATGTAAAGAATGATAACTCATTGCTGATCATACGTCAGATATTTTTTAATTCGTGACGTGAAGATTACATTGAAAATCACGATACCAGAAAACTTAAAATCTTGAAAATTTTTCACTGATACACAATTGTGATTCCTCGCAATTATAAACAAAGCCTCAATGATTCAACGTATCATCTAACCTGTCATCTTCTGCACGAACATTTTAGATTTAGATCTGGAAGGGGCATTTTTAAGACTAGCATTTACCCGTATACATCGTCACATATAAGCGTCAGTTTACAGTGTCCAGTTGAGATTGGGTACTGACAGATAACGTACATTTTTCTCTTCAGTTGATGATTAATTAAAATATTCACAACAATGGCGAGTGGAGTAAGTTTAAAACTAATTGTCTTTGCATTTTAAATCAGTTAATTTCTTCCATTGAAACCTCTGCGAAGATTATAACAGTTTTTTCTGTTGAACATTTTTATTGTTTGTAAATTTCTATGCTTATTAATCTTAGAGCGATCCGACATTTACGATCGAGAATAAGATACTTAAAGGAATGGAATATCCTGAGTATCAAAGCACCAAGAGTTTGGGTCAATGCGTGATTGAACGAATGGAAGAGAACAGTGATATCACAGCACTAGTGAGTAAATGTTTAATCAGTTTAGAGCAGAAATCAGGTGTCCAACAATCAAAGATTTGCAGAGTATCAGTAAACTTCTGTAATTGAAAAAAAATTACCAGAGAATGTAGAAGTATTTTTCGAAGTGATGCTTGTTCAAATTGATTTTGCTTATCGAGAAAAAAATTTCTGCAAAGGAATATTATTAAAAAAGTTTACCACGAAAGACTAATTTTTTGTTTCGTTGATGAAGCGTTACTAGTAATCAAGTAATTTCGGTTTTATAACGCTAATTATGTTCATGAAATTGACTTTTGTGTAGAATTTTTCGAATTCATTTCTTCTTCAAAAATTAATTGTCTTCACGAATTATTTTGAAAACATTCTCATAATATTGTATTTGAATTCGCATTTTTATAATTTACTTGTAGCCAATGTAAGCAAAAGAAAAAGGCGTCTGAATTAACAATCCTCCTCTTTACGAACAAAGAATAATACAAAATTTGAAAATACGAAGAAAAAAAGATTTGTTTTTTATATTGAATTGAACGGATTTGCAAGTGCCATCAGTCAATACTTCGTCACGGTTTTAAATTCAGTTTCATACTTCGGAACAGAATTAAAATAGCCTGTTGCTCTATGTTCCGTTCACGATTGCACCGGTCATATTCCTATGTATAACATAGAATGCGCGATGTATTGAATTTTCGCGTGATCGGACGGCGAAAACGCAGTATCATCCCGTCACGCTATGCAACTGTAGGTCACCGAGTTATACGCTGCTAATTTTTTCTCCAGAAAAAAGATTTTTATGAAAAATATTCAGTTACCACGCGATGCTTGTGAATGAAGAAATGATGCGCAAAAACCGAGAAAAAAGTATAAGACAAGTGATGAAAATGGCAGGAAAAACATTGACAGCTACACATTGACAGCTAAACATTGACAGTTTTTTAACAATCTATGGCGTGATGCGTGCTGTTAATTGATTATTTTGCCATGTTTCTCGACTTCCATTATTATTCTATTTTATTATTCTTCAATGCTGTTTTATTATTCTTTACATTGCTTTGTGCAAACAGATTGATGCTGATAGTGAAGAAAAATACACGTACGGCAAAGTGAAAGATCTGAGTGTTCGATGTGCTTTGTGGTTGTTGAAACAAGGGATAACACAAGGCGATATTGTGACCCTCTGCAGTCATAATCATATGAAAAGTTCTGTACCATTTTTTGCCACTCTGTTTACTGGTGCTATTTTCAATCCTTGGTTTCATGAATCGGACCTAAGTGAGTAGTACACTTTAAAAAAAAATTGAACGAGGAACACAAACTTAAACCAACTGTTTTTCAAAGAAAACATGGAGTATTTCATGAACTTTACACAACCGAAGGTGATCTTTTGCACGAAAGAGTGTGTAAACACCGTTGCCAAAGCCGCCAAAAACAAGAAAGTGGAAACGAAAATTGTAACGTTCGAAAAAGTACCCGATTTTGAATGGTTTGAAGACGTGATAAATACCCAAAACGCCAATGACGTCAAGAACTTCCAATGCGTTGGGATTGCAAGTTCAAAACAAACAGGATCAATTTTGTTTTCATCCGGCACAACCGGTATGCCTAAAGGAGTGGAAATTTCTCACAAGTCATTAAAGAGCATCTCATCCTTCTTTGAAACAAATACTTACGACGAAAACGTTTTGAGCTTGTGGTATTCGTCAATGTACTGGATAAGTGGCATGACGTGCGCATTGGCCAACGTCTTGCAACCGTTACCTGCATTAATTCACAGAAATTTTGACCTGCATGGAACTTGTAAAGTTATAGAAAAACACAAGGTAAATTTTCCATTTGTTATAATAAAAAACTGATGTGATGCAATAAAATAGCAGATTTCTTCGTGTGTAGGTGACTTGGGTATTTTTATCGACATCACAGTTCCATCGACTGTATAAAGCAAATATAATTACCCAATACAACCTGAAGTCATTAAGATCTGTCATAACTGGTGGCGCAAAAACAAGTTGGGAGGCTCTGAATTATTTCACTGAAGCTTTACCCAATGCATTCGTATTTCAGGCTTACGGTCGGAATATTTTATAAGAATTCGGACGAAGATAACCTAATTTTCAATGCAGATTTATCTGATCGTTTTTATTAAACACCACTGCAGGAATGACAGAAACATGTGGCGCTGTGACAACACCTCATAAATATAATGACAAAAAGAAAGAAGCTCTTGGTACTGTCGCAAAGAATGTGCAGATAAAATTTCTAAATCAAGATACTGGCGAATGTTTAGGCTCAAATAAAGTCGGGGAGTTGTATGTCAAGTCCCCTTTCATAATGAACGGATATTACAAGAATCCGCAAGCTACTGAAAATACAATTGATGAAGAAGGTGATGCTTTTTCATTCTTCTTTTTCACTCTAGCCTGTTCTGAACTCAGAAATATATTTTCTTCTTCATAAAACAGGTTGGATTCGCTCCGGCGATTTGGGTTTCTACGACGAAGAAGGATTCATTTTCCTCGTGGACAGAATCAAAGAGATATTGAAGGTCCTAGGACATCACGTACGGCCGTTGGAAATTGAGAAGTGCTTATTACAGCATCCGGAAGTCACAGAAGTCGCCGTTATTGGCATCCCACACATCACTGACAATGACCATCCATTGGCTTTCGTATCAAAAAAATCGGGGTCTAAAGTAAGCACAATGACCTTGATGGAATTTTTTTAAATGAAAATAAATTTCACATTTTGTCTTTAAAGGTGACGGAAGAAGATTTGATAAATTTAGCAGCAACGCTGGGCGATCTGCAGAGGCTTCGGGCAGGAGTCAAGTTTCTTGACAAATTTCCTCTCACGCCCTCTGGGAAAATTGACCGCAAAAGACTTCGTGAAATGGCGAAAGAAATGTTCAGTTGAATTTACAATGCTTCATTATCAATAACAATTTAGAGCCGCAGTGCGGTCGAATTAGGTAACTTGTAAAATTAAAAAGGATTCCAAAAAGAAAGTGTCATCATTTATACCTATCACAGTCAATTTAGTATAAGAAAATCTTATTAATCAGTTAGCTATGATTGTACTATAAAACTATTTTCATTGAGGAATGCATTCAATTGTCGCTTTAAATTTTCCCATGGAGTCTGTACAGAAAATCAGGAATAGAAACTATTATAATAATATTAATACGTACCGAAGTGTTCTAAATGCAAC
Organism: Zelostemma sp. ZL-2020; assembly: GCA_022816865.1. Taxonomy (NCBI): domain Eukaryota; kingdom Metazoa; phylum Arthropoda; class Insecta; order Hymenoptera; family Platygastridae; genus Zelostemma; species Zelostemma sp. ZL-2020. Next base: position 1,458 of record JABFQM010000515.1, on the reverse strand, counting down.
AAATATTTGCGGATCAAATAACCCTTTTGTTTACATTCCATCAGTTTAAAAAAAATCAATTTCCGTTGATACCTCTATTAAAGTTGGTCAAACTTTCTGAAAATCACGCACGTGTAGCTAAAACATTATTATACCCACTCCAAAATCTTGATTGCGTATTCGCAACTGATATCTGTACTCGACTATGATAATAATTTGAATTACGCGAATGTAACTTTAATCTTAAAATATAAAGCATACATAATTGATAGTTATTGCAATGTCGCGACTATTATTGTGACGTGAGGATGATTTTGAATAAAATTTTGACAGAATAATGAAAGTAATGTGCACCAGTAACATGTGAAGTTAAGACTTGTGAAGAATGTTAAGAGCGAATCGTTAAGAGCTGGATAAATTTTCAATGTAAGTATCATTACGTTCGCATACATCACGACAAAGATAACACTCTGAACACTTGTTGTTTAACATCTTACTAACAGTCATACGAATCTTGAAAGTGTATGAACTTATTAAATTTAATAATCATTCTTTAAAAAATATTTGTGTCGTGCCAATCATGCATTTGAAACATTATATTTTTGTTTAAACTCTATCAAAATTGCGAAAAAACATGTGAAAGTCCAGGCACAGTTCCTATTCATAAAAAAAACAAAGATAACATCAGTATTTCAGTAATTTTTGCATAAAATGTATGTTAGGTACGAATTATTCAGTGTAATTACCGCGTGCTCGGATTTGCAAATTAATGAATTGACGATCAATCAATTATTCGAGACGCTAACATTACTGGAGCAAACGCGCCGATTAATAAGAGCGCTCACCTTTATTGTCATTGCTTGCAGTTAAGTTTGAAACCTCAATGATTCAGCAAATCACGTTATATGCATTATCTTTATTGTACTTTTGATATATAAGAGCTACTCTTATCCAGAAGAAGCATTTCAACTCCTGCGCTTATCTGATCATGTCATATCTTTCAATTAAGAAACGACTGAATTGTTGATTGACATTCTTTGCGAACGATTACAAATTGACAGCTTAATAAACTTATTATACTCCGCTAAGTTATCCACTCAAACTTTATCATGGCGAATGAAGTGAGTTTGAAACAAGTATTATTGATTCACATACATGTATTCGTTATACTTCAGAACCTGTGCGAAAATTTTAATTACATCTTTTGAGGTTTCAGTTTTCAAATTGTAATCTTAACTTTAATGTTCACTTGTTTCAGAGTCCTCCAAAATATACAATCAGAAATAATATTCTTAGAGGAATGGAGACTACTTCACACATACGTCACAAGAGTTTGGGACATTGCGTGATAGAACAAATGGACAAAAACACAAATCTTACAGGACTGGTAAGTATGATAATTTTGAAATCAATTAGCAGTCTCCAATTATGTAATAATACGATTACTTTTCTCACACAACATTCGAATACGTGAATTAA